>SMSQ01006034.1:0-42003 GCA_019453375.1 Ctenoplectra terminalis | reverse complement strand
GCTTCCGTGGTGGGGACATCAGTGCCCGACGGGGCAGGGCGCGGGGCCTTCGCCACCCTTCCCGCCTTCTCGGACATCGTCCCCGGTCGCCGAAAGCCACCTCGGCCGTCCATCGCCGCCACCGCGGCGTACCTCGGCTTCTTCTGTTGTCCGGTCGGCCTCTCCGGCGGCNACAGGACGGGTAATAAATTAAGGAGACCCACGCACACCACATACCGCTACACACCATATACATATATTGCACGAGCGCTCTCTCACTCCTTTATTATGAAGACTCGCTCGTGCACCACACAGACATACGACCACACGCACACGCACATGCAATAACAACCCCTCCNTATATATATATTTGCATCAATAAATACATAAATAAATAAAATAAATAAAATATATACAAATACTACACGCATTCAAACAGCCATTGCTGGTACGCTCAGACGCACTCTCATTCTCCACAAAACAACCGCGCTCGTCCAGCACCGGGCCGGACACTCGGGTCACCCCGGCGCCGACTTTTCAGTCGTCGTCCAGGGTGATCACCGGGATCACCTGCGGCTCCATCCTTCTTCGGCGGGCACCTGACCTCTCCTCCGCCCTCTCCAGGCCGCCCTTGTCAGGCACAACGAGGCCTATAAACTCCTTGAGGGCGCCCCTCGCCCCCTCGTCCCTCCATTTATCTGTAAATGTGTCCGGATCAAGCGGACCCACGCGGGCAACCAGCTCCGCCCTCCGCTGTTCCCACTGCGGGCAATCAAACACGTAGTGCTCCGCGTCCCCGCACGGAGCAGAGCACAGGCCACAACTCGGTCCTGCGACTCTGCCTATCCGATGCAGATAGGCCGCGAAACACCCGTGCCCAGAAAACACCTGCGTCGCGTGGAAGCCCAACGTGGGTGGCCCCCACCCGACCCAGCCCTCCACCTTCTTGATGAGGCGATGCGTCCAGCGCGCGTGCCGACTCTCGTCCCACGCGCGCTGCCAACCTCCGAGGGTATCTCTTCTAATCCTCCTCTTCCTGTTCTCTTCTTCCTCCTCTTGATTTCTAGCCTCGTAGGCGGCACGCCGCTCGCCTACGAGGAACTCGATCGGGGGCACCCCTGCCAGCACACAGGCCGCATCGTAGGAGGTGGTCCGGTACGCCCGGATCATCCTCAGCAGAGGCCACCTGTGCGCGGCCCTAAGCATTGTGCACGGTCCCTCGAATTGGACCGCCTTGGCCCATGCGGGGGCAGCATAGAGCAGGACCGACTCCACCACCCTGCAGTAGAGCGTCCTAACGCCGAAGCCCGCCCCCCACGTATTCGGCATGAGCCTGGCCAGGCAGCCCGCCATACCTGCCGCCTTATCGCACACCCTTCGCACATGCGTGACGAAGGTGTTGTGCCTCTGGAGGTGCACGCCAAGGTACTTGACCGAAGCGGCGAGGCGAACCTCCGACCCCCCGTAAACAATCTCGAGCGCGCCCGGGCGGGACCTACCCGCCAGAAGCACCATCTCGGTCTTGTCCCGGGCAAGTCGGAGACCACTATGCTCCAGCCATCCCTCAACCAAGTCTATCGTCCTTCGGACACCGGACACCAACGCCTCGGTCCCCCGGCCCACGACGACCATAGCCACGTCATCGGCGTATCCGATGAGATTGACCCCCCCCCCGGAGGGGGAGGCCCAGTAGGCCGTCGTACACCAGGTTCCACAAGAGCGGGCCCAGCACCGAGCCCTGCGGTACCCCAGCGTACACCTGCCTGGTGAACCAGGCACCATCCGCCTGATAGGTGATCCTCCTATGGTGCAGGTAATCCGTCAGCAGCGCCACCAGTCCAGGGGACAGTCCCCTGGCCTCAGCCGCCGCGACAATCACCTCCCATCTCAACGTGTTGAACGCGTTCCTTACGTCCAGGGCAACGAGCAGACACTGCTTGCCCGCCGCCCTGGCTGCGTCCCTCAAACCCAAAACCCGGCCGATCGCGTCCGTGGTGGACCTGCCACGCACGAACCCGTACTGCTCATCGGCAAACGACCTGGCGCCCACCATCGCGGCAAGGATTCTTTCCCTTATTACATATTCAAAAACCTTGCCCAGCGCAGAAATCATGCAGAGAGGCCTCAAATCCGAGGGCCTCTCCACAACCCCCCTTTTAGGGATGAGCACCAGTCGCCCAACCTTCCACTGATCCGGGAAGCATCCGTCCTCGTAGCACACGTTCAGAACGTGCGCCAGGAAGCCGGTGTACTGCCCCGCGATCAACCGGGCGATTTCAGGCGGCACCCCGTCAGGGCCACTCGCCTTACCCACCCTCAGCATACGCGCCGCGTTCACTACTTCCCCTTCCGTGATCCTGCCACGGTCGGGTACTCTCTCGCCCGGGGCCACCCGGCAGGGACCCAAGGGCCGCAGGACATCGGTCACAAACAAATTATCGATCGCCTCCTCCACGAACTCTCTCGCGAGAGCCTGCGGAGGCCCCCCCCCCCTTAAACATCTTAATGACTGCCTTATACGGCTTGCCCCAAGGCGACTGCTCCACCAAGGAGACGAATGTTCTCCATTCCTCCGCCTTGGCTTTACGGATCACCCGGTTCAGCTCGCGTTTGGCTTCCCTTTGCTCCCGTTCCAGCGGCTCCAGCATCCCGGCCGGGAGGCCCCTTCCGCGGCCCCTCTGTAACTTTCGCCGCGCCCTAAAGGCCACGGCTCTAAGCCCTCTAATCTCATCGTTCCACCACGACACCCTCCGCTTATCGCCGAGGGCTCGTGGGGGGTGTTTCTGAGCCTCCTCGGCGAGTCCCCGTATACATTCGAGGACCCGGTCCACGTACTCCGCCACACCGAGAGTCCCACGATCCGCGGCGGGCACCAACACCCGCTCTTCGAAGCGACTCGCGAACACCTCGGGGTCCACCCGGGGGCGGCAGGCGGCTAAGGGAGCACCGTGCCCCCCGCCACCCCCCGCGCCCGGGAGGTCCAAGTCGTGCAGGACGTATCCGTGGTCGGACCCCGAGACACAGTCCAGGGGCCCCGAGTACCTCAACGCGGCCGCCAACGATCGCGTGCCAAAAGCAACATCGATCTTCGACGACCGCTCCCCTCTTACAAACGTGGGCCTTCTATCCTCGTTGAGGGGGAAGAGCCCGTGTCTCTCGACGAGCCCGCGCAGCATCTCCCCCCTCCTATCCGCGATCGCGGAACCCCAAAAGGGCGACTTCGCGTTGAAGTCGCCCATCACGACGTAGCGTCCCGGCGAGCCTGCTATCAGACCGTCGAGGTCGTCCAGCAGCTCGCCGTACTCAGCCAGGCACCAGCTCGGCGGGCAGTAACACGACACGAATGTAGTGTCCCCGGAGCAGACGGCCACCAACCCAGGCCTCCTCAGCACGACTCCGGGAGACGGCAAGAGTCCCCTCCCCCTGTCCGTAATCCAGAGGGAGGCTCCGCGCCCCACGTCGCCGAACCAACCGGCCCGGTTGACCCTGGGCTCGCTAATGGCCACAAGGTCAACCCGCCTCTCCAACACCGTCTGCTCGAGCAGGTCGTGTGCAAGACGGCACCTATTCAGGTTGATCTGCAACACCCTGAATGTTACGCCCTTCTGCCCGATAGCGCCTTGGCGACCTCCTCCTTGTAGGCAGGGCATCGAACGGACGCCGCTACATGTGCTGCAGCATTACCCGTCCGACCCCGCGCCTTGCAAATCCGGCACGTCGGCGCCGCGGTACACTCCCTCATGGAGTGGCCCGCCGCGCCGCACTTCCGGCACAGCTCTTCGCCCGAGGGGTTCACGGTGCACGCCCTCGCCACGTGCCCAAGCCCGTGACAGGCGTAACACCGGGTCACCCTCGGTGCCTCCCTTATTCTACAATACAGCCAGCCGACTCTTACTCCGCCAGCCTTCACCAATGTCGCAGCCGCCGCCTCCGGACACTCGATGACGGCGGTCTTTGTCATTTGAGGGGCAGTCCTCATAACCTTGCAGCGGACCTGCCTGATCTCTACCTTGGCAAGGTCCGCAACCGCCCTTATTAATTCCTCGGGCTCCGCCGTCGCGTCGAGCCCTTTCACTTCCAAGTCTCTTTTGGGCTCGAGCCTCTGAACATCGCAATCGGCCATCGCGCCTTTGATTCTTTCGTACACAACGCCAGTGTCGGCGTTGCGCACAAACTCCACGAGGAGTCTGCCCCCCGCGGTTCGCCTGATGGCCTTGACCCCCTCGACCTCAGGGCCAGCCTGGGCCTTCACCTTTTTGAGGACATCCGCGAAGGATGTCCTCTCCGGGATCTTGAGCGCCAGAGCCGGTCCCCTCGTCTTCGGGGGGCGCCTTCTGGGTGGCTGTTCTCGAGCCTCCCGCCCCCCGCGCCCGGCCGCCTGCGCCACCCGAGCCTTAGCGGCAAGGGGGGCAGCAGGACGCACCGCCGGGAGCGGCGGGAAGGCCCCAGCCACCTCGGCCGTCGCCCTGTCGTTCCTTTTCCTCCTCCTCTTCTTACGGTGGTCCACCGTTCTCCACTCAGCTTCCGTGGTGGGGACATCAGTGCCCGACGGGACAGGGCGCGGGGCCTTCGCCACCCTTCCCGCCTTCTCGGACATCGTCCCCGGTCGCCGAAAGCCACCTCGGCCGTCCATCGCCGCCACCGCGGCGTACCTCGGCTTCTTCTGTTGTCCGGTCGGCCTCTCCGGCGGCGTTACCTCCTTCCTTTTCTTCGGCCGACCCCCGCTGCCACCCGCCTTGTTCTCCTTAGCCGCGGCAGCCAGGCCGTACTTCCTCCTCACCAGTTCCGTGATGGTCTGCATGAAGCACAGGACCTTCTCTCCAATAGGCTCGGCTGCCATCGCCCTGTCTATTATTCTCATCATTTCTACTTGGAGAGCTACCATCTCGCTCGGTCCCTCCGAGTCGGTAGTCATCAGCCCGGTCTCCCCGTCCGTCTCCTTGACGGGTGGTCGTTTCCCGGGTGCAGCCTGCCCCGCACGGCCTCGTCCCTTTTTGGCCGGCGGCGACGTCCTCTTCGGCGTGGGCCGTATACCCTCTTCAGCCTCCACCGTTTTTGTCTCTCCCCGGGCCTGGGGAGCACTCTCGCCCATAGCGACCGACGCGTCCCCCACGACACTGACGTCATCGTCAGTCGTGAGGTCCGTCAGCACGTCGCTTGTCTCCTCCTCTTTTCTGCTTCTGCTCCTGCTGAGCGCCAGCCTGCGACGCCCTCGCACGGGGCTTCTCATCACCCGGATTGCTGGCGCATCCAGGAGGGGGGACAGCTCGCCCTTCTTCAAAGTCCCGGGGTCCTTCTTCCCCCCGCCAGACCCGTCCGATATCTCCTTCTTCTTCTTCTTGACTGTGACAGCGGTCACCTCTTCGCTCCCGCTGTCATCAGTCACCACCACACTAGCGTCCTCACTCACAGCAACACCCACTTCACCGCCAGTATCACTAATGGATGGGGTGACCTGGCCTTCCGCCACCCGCATCCCACGGTCGCAAGTTGACGATCCGAGGGGGCCCGCTCGACCACCACCCGTCGGACCGGTACTGGGGCTTCCGAATTCCCCTGCACCGTAAGTTTCCATATTCCGTTTGTCGTCTGCCATAATTTTTAAAAAAATTTGGTTAGTCCGCGTACGCGCCGTGTCGTCATAAGTCCCGCCCGAATGACCACTCGCTCTTTCGCCCCCGCCTTAGACCAAGATCCAAGACGGGGTTTCCGGGGGACACCACGTGGAGGTGAGGCGAATGGTACCTTTCGGACGCAAGGGCCCTCCAACTTCGCCGAAATTCTCCTCACCGGGCCGGTGTCCTGCAACTAAATGCCCTAGGGAGGGCGCCACAGGTCCTTGCCCAGGTATTGGAGGAATATCAGTTCCATAGTGGCTTCCTGCGGTGTAGTTTCCAGGAACTACCTACTCCAACAGGAACCCTTACGTCCCGGTCCCCCCATAAATAGGAACCTAACCCGAACCTAACCTCAACTGTGGGGTTTGTTGACTTATAAATAGGAACATAACTCGAACCTAACCTGAACTATGAGGTTTGTTGACTTATAAATAGGAACCTTTTTTTTTTTTTTTTTTTTTTTAACGAGGAGGGGAAATGCATTTACGCACGTCCGGCATAAATGCCGGGGAGTGTGGGACTCAAGATGTTAATACCCACTAAAACCCCTCCTCGGCCTCACCATGTGTCTAATGAAGCACAATTCCCTCGGGACCGCCGCGAGGCATTACTTCGAGGGAAACAGTGCATCGAACAAACAATGATCACAATTCTACGGTCTATTTCTCTCCCTCTCTCCCTCTCGTTTTCTTGTCTTTCAGTGTTTCCATAAAATTGGACATGTCCAAGGCATATCCAATGGCATCTTCAAGTTCATTTCTACTAATTGTCCACCGCGGAGAAATGAATAGAGTATGTCCGACGTCGTCAACAGAGTGTTCACAAAACCAACAGTTAGTGGATAGGTCTTTCTTGATTCTATGAGTATAGGTGCCAAAACACCCATGTCCTGTCAAACACTGCGTTACATAGTAGCTTAAAGTTTTTGGACCCCAACTGAGCCAGTCGGCAATATTGGGGATCAGCAATCTGGACCATTCTCCACTTGTGCTTGCACACCAGTCATCCTGCCATTTGTTCAACAGCGCCTGTCTTGTTTCGGTTTTTACAGTGCTCCCATCGGTACGGCTCGATTCATCAAGCAAAGTATTGGCGAAGATTNTTTTTTTTTAACGAGGAGGGGAAATGCATTTACGCACGTCCGGCATAAATGCCGGGGAGTGTGGGACTCAAGATGTTAATACCCACTAAAACCCCTCCTCGGCCTCACCATGTGTCTAATGAAGCACAATTCCCTCGGGACCGCCGCGAGGCATTACTTCGAGGGAAACAGTGCATCGAACAAACAATGATCACAATTCTACGGTCTATTTCTCTCCCTCTCTCCCTCTCGTTTTCTTGTCTTTCAGTGTTTCCATAAAATTGGACATGTCCAAGGCATATCCAATGGCATCTTCAAGTTCATTTCTACTAATTGTCCACCGCGGAGAAATGAATAGAGTATGTCCGACGTCGTCAACAGAGTGTTCACAAAACCAACAGTTAGTGGATAGGTCTTTCTTGATTCTATGAGTATAGGTGCCAAAACACCCATGTCCTGTCAAACACTGCGTTACATAGTAGCTTAAAGTTTTTGGACCCCAACTGAGCCAGTCGGCAATATTGGGGATCAGCAATCTGGACCATTCTCCACTTGTGCTTGCACACCAGTCATCCTGCCATTTGTTCAACAGCGCCTGTCTTGTTTCGGTTTTTACAGTGCTCCCATCGGTACGGCTCGATTCGTCGAGCAAAGTATTGGCGAAGATCTTCTCGCGCTCCTCCACCACCAGTTTCCATGGTGGGCACCCAGTCAAAACACATAAAGTGTCATAAGCCACTGTACGGTACGCGCGAGCCATTCTGGCGAGAGCCAGTCTTTGTATACCTTTTAAAGAGTCAAGGGAGCACTGGTAGCTGACTGCTTTATACCAAATAGGGGCCGCATATAAGACAATCGATTCGATCATACGGTAATATAGAAGTCTGTTAGTATAACCTCCGCCTCCCGTGTTCGTCATCAGGCGTGAAAGGGCGCTTAAGACCTTCCCTGCCTTGTCAGCTACACTCCGTAAATGGGTTTGAAAAGTTTGGTTATTCTGAAAAATAACCCCAAGATACTTTACTGTATGGCCCGTCTGAACGCTAACGTCACCGTGGAGGAAACTAAGACCTCTTGGCATCTTCCTGCCAGTGAGTAGTATAGCTTTGGTCTTTTCGTGAGCAATGGTTAAGCCCTTACTCCTATACCACACATCGAGTTGATCCAGTGCCTCTTTGGCCTTAAGTTTTAAATTTTCGGTTTCCTTACCAACCAATACAACCGCGACGTCGTCGGCATAGCCGATGGTGTGGACTCCCCCAGGCATCGGTAGTAGAAGCAGATCGTCATAAACCATATTCCACAGGGTGGGGCCCAAAACCGAACCCTGCGGAACACCAGCGCAGACCGTCTTTGTCTGCAAAGTACCCTCAGACATGTAAGTAATTCTTCTGTCAGTAAAGTAAGCTCTAAGTGCATTGATCAACTGCGGTGAAAGAGCCCTTTTAATTGCGTTATCAATAACATCACTCCAACGTAGGGTGTTGAATGCATTTTTAACATCGATGGTAATCAGGAGACAGTGGAGCCCGCGCGACTTGGCTGAATTCCACTTCTCCATAACCTGATACATGGCATGTACAATAGATTTTCCCCTCAGAAAGCCAAATTGGTTATGTGCAAAAACCACCTGTTTAGTAATTCTCTCTTTCAGAATGTTTTCGTATACTTTCGCCAGGTTAGATATTAGACTGAGGGGTCTCCAATCCGAGGATGTTAGTGGATTTTCTTTTTTAGGTATTAGTACCATTCGACAGTTCTTCCAGCTGTCCGGGAATACTCCCAGTTCAAAGCATGAATTCATAATAGAGTAAAGATGGTCGAAAGACCGTTCACATAGGAACCTGACAACTTCTGAAGTGATATTATCAAGCCCAGGGGCCTTCTTCGCAGGAATTTTTAGACAGGCTCTAATTAATTCTTCATACGAGAGATGGTCATTTAGTACAGAAGAGTCATTAAGTATGGGCCCACTAACCTCCGCACCCTCCGCAAGCGGAGAGGTCACAAAGAGGTCGTCCACTATCTTACCCATTTCAGCGGAGCCCAGCACCATAAAAGGACGTTTCGGACCGATAGTCCGTAAAATAGCCTTGTAAGGTTTGCCCCAAGGATCCATATCCAATGTCCGGATGAATTTTGACCATTCATTTCTTTTAGTCTCCTTAATCTTTTTATTTAACTCCCTTCTAGCGCACTTATAGGACTCCCTGCAAGTCAAGATGTAAGTGACTATTCCAGACTTATTCGCCTTGGTGTAAACTCTACGCTTCGCTTGTGCTACCTTCCTCAGTTCGCTTATCTCCTTTGTCCACCACGGGACCTTGGCTCTTCCGCTAAGGAAGCGGCAAGGAGAGTCCTTTGAATTTGTAACTAGGCTAGCCAGTTCGTCAACATATTTGTTGATGGCCAATGAAGTGGGGAAAGGCAATTCCAGGTTCGACGACCAATCAGAATACTTTTCTGCCAATAACTCAATGTCGATGTCCCGGTTAGATGTTAGGAAGGAAGGTATAACATCAGCTCTAGTCGCCGACCCAAAGTCACACTGCGTAAAGACATGCAACACATATCTATGATCGGAACCGGAGTAACGGTTCATTATAACACTGGAATCCAGTTTACTAAGCGTGTATGCATCACAGAAAGCGATGTCTATCAGAGACGTCCTACCGTTCCTTTCATAGGTATAAGTGGAACCAGCGCTGATCAGCGGGATCATATTAAGTCCAGCGATGGACTCCAGAATAACCCTCCCTCGTGGGTCTTGCGTTCTAGAGCCCCACGCAGGGGATTTGGCGTTAAAATCACCAGCAATAACGAATCTCTTGTTACTCAATCCATGCAATACAGAATCCAACTCGTCCATCCGTCTAATGAAGTCGGAGAGGCCAATGCTTGGTGGGAAATAACAGCTCACCACCACTAAGCTATTAAATTCAACCATCACAGAGCCGCAACCTCTAAATAGACATCTAAAACCACGGCACTTATTTTTACCGTAAGGTGTGATCCAAATGGACGCCAGTCCAGTTAGGTCAGTAATCCATTCACTTTTGTTCCCATATGGCTCGCTGAGCAGCACTATATCAATTTTAAGGAGGTCAACAGTATGTTCAAGTAGATCTTGAGCAAGTCTACAGTTGTTTGAGTTAAGCTGTAGTATTCTCAGCTGGTTTAGTTCCATTATTAGTTATTGGTTTTGGACCCTTATCCAGCTTGGCCAAACGGGCCTCGGAACGAGCCTTACGGTAAGCTGGGCATCTAGGACCGCCATAAACGTGGCCATCGGAATTACAACTAATACATCGTGCAGGGCCCTGACAGACCCGAGAACTATGACCTTCAAGTCCGCACCGTTTGCATAAATTTGATCTGTCAGGTCCCCTACAATCTCTAGCTAGGTGGTCATAACCCCAACACCTGAAACATTGTGGGATTTCCTCTCTCAAAAAAATTCTACCTTCACTCCAACCTACTTTGATGGCTGCCAGTTTCAGGAGTGAATCAGCCAGCGCCTCCGGAACTATGACCGTAACGTTTTGTCTGTTTCCAGACGCAGGTCTAAGGGCCTTCACATCCAAATCATCTAATTCACAGGCAGGAATGGCGGTACAAATTGCCTTCCTAATGTCATCAATAGAAACTCCTGCTTCTAAGCCCTTAATATGCAGCGTTTTCCTGGGGCCCCTGGATCTGAGCACACTGGCCTTAATACCTTCTACTCTTTGATTTATAATATTTTTAAATCTTGTGGCTACCTCCTTGCCGCCCTTGATGGTGAGTACCATATCGCCTCTCCGTGTGCTTTTAACGCCCTTGATGCCTATATCCTCCTTCGAAATATCAATATTTTGCTTTAAAACTTTAAGAGTCTCAGCATACGATTTTTCTTCGCTTTGGATCTTAATTACATCCTCCTCTCGTCGTCTAGCATATATAGTTTTCCCACGGCCCAGGTTCGCACCTGTTAAAGCATTGCTTACAAGGAATTCCAACACAACCTCAGTATTCCAGAACACAATTTCAGCAATCTTCCGGATAAGGGTCCAATCAAAGGATCCATATGTAGGGACAACAATTGTGTTCCTGTCATCTTTAGTGATCCTATCTCTTAGGTTCAAACAAGCCCGATAAATTACGTCCGGTGTTGCAGGTGATTCCAGAGTTCCTTTAATATTTACGTGGTATAGAAACCTTTCAGTTGTCGTTAGTGAGCCATCCTTACGAGGCGATCTAAGTAGGTTTATTATATATGCTACTTCGCCTACTTCGACGCCTCGATTAACCAGGGATTCGAATCTCATATATCTATCAAGGATAGATCTTAAGGGATAGTCCTCAAAGGGTATGTCATTACGTGCCATACAGGCAAAGTCCCTATCAACCGTCATTTCTCTGACATGTCCTTTCCTAATTTGTGTTCTACGGTAAGCTACCTCGGGCCATTCATCCTTGTACAAAGCGATGCAATCTTCAAGGTTAGTACAGGTCGAAAATCTACTGCACAGTTGGTCTGCAATTACTTGAATATCATCACAAATTTGGATACCTGTTTCAATTTTCTTAGCCGTAGGTGAAGACGGCTGCCCACTCCTTGTCAAATTAGTTCTCTGCACTATGTTAAATGCTTTAATAGCACTAGCAATGCACAGCTTCATCTCCGAGTCTTTTGGCAGTGTCTTTGATAGGCTGTGTAATTGCTTCATCTTGTCCGCAAGAGTCTTGAGATTAACATCCAGTTCATCACGTTTCCGCGATGGTTTCTCCAAGGCTTCGTCAAGGCGTCTGCGTTTGCCAATACGTTTAGGGAAACAATCATCAGCCAGCTCAGAAATGTCTATAGTTTCCACACTGCCCCTGGGTCCACAGGAAGCAACAGATATTGCCGATATTGAAGGAGTCCTAGAGTGTCCCCGCGTAGATTCAGCAATTTCCTTTTCAGGTTCTACAGTCGTGAACGTCTCCTCGGTCTCCATGATGCCAGTAGTATCCTCTGGTGATAAGGCCTGGATCGCCACCTCGTCACCTGGGCGGTAGTAGGATAACTGCCGGGAAGAGCCCGCTCGCTCACTCTCATCACCGGCAGGCACTGAGGCTTCCGAACTCCTCTGCGCCGTAACTTCTTTATCTTTCGGTGTACAACTCATATTTATTTTATTAGTAGAAGTGTCCAGGGGCAAGCCAAGTCGTCATCGTTGACCAGTCCAGTACCCAATCCCAACCCAGTGACCACTCACTCTATATAAATAGNACCGCAGTGCAGTGGCGGTCGGGGCCCTCACCCCGACCGCCTTGCAGACCTAACCTCAACTGTGGGGTTTGTTGACTTATAAATAGGAACCTAACTCGAATCTAACCTGAACTATGTTGTTGACATATTGCTCTCATTATTCCAAATAAATAGAAATTATAATCAATGCCAAATTAAAGGAATTTTCAAAATTACCCTCGTATATCTACTGTACGTTGCTGAAAAGAAGAAAAGTTCGCATTTGTTTCTCATCTGTAATGCGTAGATGTGATCATTTCGGCGAATAACAAAAATACGTGTGCTCTTACAATTGTATTAAAAGAAGGATCTATCACATTCTAACGAATCAGACTCGCATTCCTTTTACTCATCATTTTTCCAACAACGTACAGTAAGTAAATGGCTCATTCAAAAAAATTAGATATGTTAAAAATTAATCAACTAGTCCTGATCTCCTTTACCCTGTATTTGCCACGTGCTAAATTTCAATTGCGCTCTCTGTTTTCGTACAAACGATTATAACCTTACTGTTCCTTTTCTCTCGTTAACACTAGAATTATTGAACCAGTCAAAATGACTGGTTCATAATTTTTTATAGAAATTTTATAAATTTACAATGATGTATTTTTGAGGATTTTCCGTGATTTTTTCTACAAAATATATACAAAGAATTGTTACCCTTATTATAGATATTTTGTCAAACACGTATCATTTTAATTTGTTTGGTACAAATATGTCTACTTTAATTCTTTAATCGAAATGTCTGGCTCATAATTTCTCATAGAAATTTTATAAATATGCAGTGGCTCATTTTTAGAGATCTTCTATAATTTTTTGCAAAAAATATGCACAAAGAATTATTATAAGCTACTCTTATTATAAGAATTATTTCAAATACTCGTCATCTTGATTTCTTTGCTACAAATATGTCTACTTTATTCGCCGGTAGTTCTAGTGTTAAAATCCATTAATATTAATTTCATCCGTCAATACGGAATCCACTCAACAGAATATCGCTCAAAGACAAACCAACGGTGTAAAATAGCTGCGAGCATTGATCGTTCGAAGGTCAATCGATTCACTAATAACGAGTATCAGCTCGTCCAGAATCGCATCCCGCTGGTCGATACCTTTCATTTCGGTTCGCGTTACACCGCGGTACGTGTACTAAGTGGTGGACGAGTGTCTCTGATGTCAACTCGGTTAAATTGGCTGAACTTTGAACTCGTGAGTAATCGGCCTGTCGCCGTTTCTCGCATTTCATTCTTTATCCAGTTGGTCGAAGTCGAGGGACTGCTGAACGACAGCCTGCGAAAGAACTTCTCTTCCACCGAGCCTCGTCAGTCAGTGACACGACTTCCAAATACACTTCCCTGGACCTGGAGTATTCCAAAAAATCACTAGACGCGTCGGCTTGGGGAAACTCGACGGGAAAGTTCGATTATCGGGACCAACGAATGCCAGCTCTGAGTGTCCGCGTTAAAATTTATTCGTGTTTGTTGGCTCGAGTTTAATTAACTCGATGGTCACAAAAAATGATGGAAAAAAATGAGCAAAAACTGCCGAGTCCTCGTTCGTTCCCCATTCTCCAAATTTAATGTGTCCCTTGGTGACAAATTGACAGGATAGTGAAAAATTAATATGATTAAAAAATAAGTATGTTTGGAAATTCTTTTGGTAGGAATAAAAGAAATTAAAATTCTGTGTGTTCAAGCGTAAGATTATTTATATTTTTTACACATATTGAATTTATCACTAGTTTTATTACCAGTTTGAAATTAATTATGTAGGTATTAACCCTTTCGCTCCGACGCGAATATATACGCTCTGGAAAAGTGAGTTCGCGGGTACGAAGAGCGTATATATACGTTCATACCCTATATACTTTGATTTCATACTTTACATGAGATACTTTTGTCAATCGAGTATCCAGCAACGCTGCATGCCTTAAACAATTGACTATCATGAAATAAAACACAATCGACAAGACGATGTTGTGTTTTATTTTAACGATACACAGTTTCAGTCTTCTTTTGAACATTGCCAGCGGTAATAAAAAAGAAAAAGTGGTATAAAAAATACTTCTTCCACATGCTAGACATGGTTGTGTGGAATGCATATTGTTTATTCCAATCAGCAACTGCGACAAAATTACCGTTTGCCAAATTTCAATTAACTCTTATAAGGCAATTATTGCAAACATACGGGAAACAAACATCAGATATGAGATGTTCAGTTGCACGAAATCATAATAATCCTGAAAGAGTTACTGAAAGGCATTTTCCGTCTATATATTCGAATGAGGCGTCAAAAAAACAAAACCAGGTTCGAAAATGTCTCGTCTGCAGTAAACGAGGAAAAAGACGTGAATCGAGATACTATTGTTCACAATGTAATGTTGGGTTATGTGTGGTTCCATGCTTTCAAATTTATCATACCAAAGTTGATTATTAATATTATGTTCGGTTTTAAATACTTTAGTAATTTCGTTGCATTAAAAAATATTACATGAACATTATAATAAAATATTAAAAAAAATAAATTTTGTTTATACATTTTTATATTTTAGAAAGTAAGATGATATTACTGAATATAATAAATGTCATTGTAAAATTTAGAGACCAAGAAACGACTTCCAATTACTTCGTAGCACTCCGTACTCCAGTGTCAACTACTCAGTAACGCGGTCCGTTCACAGCGATCACATTGTGGCGTAAGCGCTCCGTAGCGAAAGGGTTAATAACATCTTTTTTAGTTTTCATAGATTTTTTGACCAAAAAGTTTTCTAAGGTATCTTCTTTGGAATACATAGTAATTCTAATCTTTAATCAATGTGTCATTAGCTTGTTGGTAAAATCTAATTAACTCTCTATAGCCCGAATTTTGTCTGCTTATTGGAGAAAAAGTTACGATTGATTAGAGTTATTCATTTTTATTTGAAAATTTTTTAACTAATAATTGCTATGGAAGGATTATAGTATCGCTACAGTAATACGGTAATCAAATTTAATGGTGCAGCGATAACTAAATAAAATTAATTTTTTAAAATATAGATACATCAGTTTGTAACTTTTAAGTCACACGGTCCCATACAGAGTTAAGATCATACTTTTTAGTACCGAAAAAAATGTTTATAGTTTTTATTTTTTAAACCCATCTACATTGAATGAATTACGCATAAATTTTCGTTTCTTCGATTTTTATAAGTAAGATTTTTATTGATAAACGAGTATTTTGCAAAAAAATTGCAATGGTTGGTATGGCGAAGAAAATAGTAATGGTCACTTTTTACAATTTTTTTTCATCCAAGACAGCAATGAAAAAAAAAAAAAAAAAAAAAATTTTATAGATGTATATCAAATATATTTATGCTGTAAATTTCATCGAAATCGGATAACATTCCTATGAGTTACAAACGATTAAAAATCATAATTTTTAATTATTTTTAGCCCATAACGATAATAAATATAAAGATTCCTACATTTTTCGATATCTCTCACTTATATCTAAATCAACCAATTTCCAAAAAAACCTTCATTACGTACATTCAGTTCTCTTTGTATGAACAGGTTACAATTTAGTTTTATAAACATTTCGACTTAAAAAAAAAATATTGCATTCCCATCGATCCCATGCCGTGACACAATCACCACCCCAGTACACTTCCTCCAGTGTCTAATTTTTACTAATAACTAATTATTACTTGTTACAAACCTAAACTACCCACTCAGTAACCTCAGATAGCTACATACAGAAATCGATATAAAATTTTTCCTTCCAAACCTAATAGTTTTCGTGCAATCGAAATGCAATTTTCCCTGTTCGTAAAAATACGAGTTCGCATAAAAATCCACGATCAACCAGTTACAAAAACTTCGTGTCTACGAATGGTGGCAAATAGAGACATGTCACAAGTCGCGTTAGTCGACAATCGAGAATTGGCCCGAAGATAACAATGGCATTGCGATTATTGGATAATACGATGGCCCACGAGTTGCGCGGGACGTATGGGAAATCTTAACTGGATCACTATGCATACATAGAGACGGACCTCTGCAAATGGGGATAATCTGTAGTTCCTGCTTATGCAATGCTTTTGTGCGGGCGGTTCGCATTGAAATCCCCCTGTGTTGGTCGGTGGGGCCGGCCTCGTTTGTACCTGCACAAATCAAATGGGTTTAAACAACGTCACGTTGATAAATGAACCTTTTGACCATCCCTGGGCCGAACTAAAACAGACAAATTAATTTCACGTTGGAACCGGGCCCCGCACTCCTTATCGAATTTTGACGCGCATTCATGACGCGTTTAATATTAGCTTCTATCCCGTGGCTTCGTTCATCGAACGGTCAAACGAGGTTAATGACCCGTGAATGGAATCTTGAAAGATTTCGTTTCCCACGATAATCGATATTTATTAATGGCAACAATGCTGTTACCAGTTTAATGCTAGCCGAATGGAAAGAAGCTAACATATGCTCGCATTGTTGCTGTTCGCGGTTTTGCATTGTAAGGTGCGACGTGATAGATCGATGGGCGTTCAACATGCAAATTGGAATGTTTAATAAAGGCGGTGCGCTGTGCTGCAAATTGAATGAATATAGATTGGATTAATGAGTTGAAACGAATTTTGCTGGTTGCATGTTTAATCCAAAGTCATTTATATTTTTGTTTATTTATTCGTTGGCTGGCTTGGACCTATTAGGTGGTAAATATAGGTAATCGCTTTTGGGTTTGTGCAAAGAGTGTCTTAGAAGGAGTGTTAGGGAGGTCTAAAAAAGTTTTGGACAGGTATTTTATTATATCGGCCATAGTTTATTTTGAAAGGGCGATATCAGTCCTCGAAGTAGGGTGGAAAGTTCTTAACCCATTGACTGCCAGACATATTTAGAGCGTCTTGCCCTGGGTGCCAAGGTTTTGTCTTAAAGAATACATGAAATTTTACAAAATATAATAATATTAACCCTCTATGGGACCGTGTGACTTAAAAATTACAAACTGACGTATCTATATTTTAAAAAATTAATTTTGTTTAGTTGTCGCTGCACTGTTAAATTTGATTACTGCATTACTGTAGCGACACCACGATCCATCTACAGTAATTATTAGTTAAAACATTTTCAAACCAAAGTGAAAAACTGTAATCAACCGTAATTTTTCCTCCAATAAGTAGACAAAATTCAGACTATAGAGGATTAATAATTCCAGGGATACAAAATAATTTAACCCTCTATGGGACCGTGTGACTTAAAAGTTACAAACTGATGTATCTATATTTTAAAAAATTAATTTTGTTTAGTTGTCGCTGCACTGTTAAATTTGATTACTGCATTACTGTAGCGACACCATGATCTATCTACAGTAATTATTAGTTAAAACATTTTCAAATCAAAGTGAAAAACTATAAAAAATCGTAATTTTTTCTCCAATAAGCAGACAAAATTCGGGTTATACAGGGTTAAGTTACTGATACAATATTGCAATGGTATTTACAATAATTTTTATTGAAAAAAAACACTAATAATTCTTAACTCAAATGGCCATTTATAATCAACCTAAAATTGCAGCACGCTTACTACGAGATATCTCGTAGTTGGCAGTCAATGGGTTAAACGAGATAATTTTTTTTTACACTTTTTACACAGTTGGGTTTGGCATTAACACTAGAACTACCGACGATCGAAGCATACATACTTCTACCGAAGAAATCATAGTGAAAGGTATATAAAAGAATTCATGATGCAACGTAGACAAAGCTTTATCTGTATTTTTAACAGAAAATCATGGAAAATCGCCACTGAAATTCTTTAGTTATTTTATAAAATTTCTGTAAAAAATTATTAATGGGTCATTTTGAGCATATTGGTAGTTCTAGTGTTAAAAAATAGACAAACCGTACATTTAAACTTTCTTTCTATCTCCAATAGTTTTCGAGGTATACTATCAAATAGGTTTTTCCATCCCCTATTTTGAGAGCTAATATCAGCCCTTCAAAGTGAACGATGGCTGATGTAAGAAAAATACGTCCATGTAACGTCTAATATTTTTTCGAGATATCTATCATATCAGAATTTCATCAAAATCGGTGTGTCAACTCTGTAATATTCCTTGTTAGAATAAAAAGGAATTATTTTAATCTTTTAACTGGGAAAAATGTTAGTTACCGATATTTTAAACGTAATAATGAATTTTCTTAAGAATTCGTTGCTTTATAATGTATCTTTACGTTTGTATTAAAGACACGATATATCATATCTATATTTGTAACGATTAAAATCGACCTAATCTCAATTAGTTCTGTTTTATTAATTTTTATTTCTGTCTATCAAGAAAGTAGTGGTTAACAGATTAAATACTAAAAAAAAGTTCATATGAATATATTAGAATTAATTCTATGCAACCTAAACATATTTTTTCATTTTAAACTTTATTAGAATCAGATTTTTTCACTTTCTATACATACTTTAGAATGCATGCTTAGAATTAATAATGGCACAGTTAAACTCACGCGTATCTCACGAATATTCAAATTCAAGTTTATTGAAAACAACACCTATGAAAAAATTTAATTTCATAGATATCTTCGACTTACTTTCGCGTGAACAATCAATTTTTTTTTTTTTGTATCAAGATTGCAGAAACACTATAAATATTCAATCAAACATTGGAAACATAATTAGTAATTATACATTAATAATTATATGGTATATTATCACTTTCACAAATCGAGTTCAACAATTCCATTAACGTAAGAACAGAGTCATGAAACGAGTTAATTGAATTCTTCAATAAATATGCCTGTTGTAAACGATTTATCAGATCAGAGGATCCATGCTTTATTTGTACTTATTATAATAAAATATTGGTTCTCCTCTGAATAAATAAAACTGTGTAAGTTCTAGCAAAAGTGGATCATTAATTAGCCTACAAATTATTTTACACAAAAAATGTTAGAATGTACATTTTATTATTACCGCGTTCAACCGCGAACGATCGCTCTTCGTTTTTGTGTTTCCGATGTGAAACTTGGAAATTAGACATATTGGTTTTCTCTTCCGTGCAGTAATACACTAGTTCAAGTTTATTTATTTATTTTTTTCTCGCTTTTTTCAGTTTAATATTAACAAAATATAATTATATATCAAAGTATAAAAAAAAATAATAAAAATTTAGTAAATAATAATGAAGGTATTTCATATTTAGTAAACAAGTTTAATAATAATAATAAAGATATTTCATATTTATTAAACAAGTTTAATAATAATAATAAAGATATTTCATATTTATTAAACAAGTTTAATAATAATAATAAAGATATTTCATATTTTGTAAACAAGTTTAATAATAATAATAAAGATATTTCAGTCATTAGTTTTTTAGAATGTAACGAAATTACATTAACTGTATTCAATATTTATTGTCAGTTATGATTTAAAAAATGACTTTTTTGCGTAGATCTTACAAAATTTACCGAGCTGTATTACGTTTTGTAAAGTAACTAATTTCTTAGTCGATAATAGTAAAGGAGTAATATTATCTACGAATAAAAAATCAAAATAAATTTGAGCAAATTTCTTCACTTTTAATACGACAAATTCCAAAATTTTTATCAGCATAAAAAGATACAGTTTTTAAGCGTGCTGCAGAATTAGCTGCTATAAAGTAACGCAAACGTGACACCAAAAATTAACCGAAACTAATTCCGAAATATCATGTCTATTATAACGCAGAGAGAATTTGAAACTCGGCTTTGAACAAAGTTCGTTCTAGATTAACTCGTTTACGGCTCATCTGTTTCCACGCAAAGCTCTTTCCATGCGGATTAATCACGCGTCGAAGACCGACGAGCCAACACCGCCGCCTCCGCATTATCCTTCATCATCTTAATAAATTTGACTTTCCATGTCGGTTAAACGAAAGTCGTAAATGGAGCGAACAGATGTACTTTCTGAGTTAAGAAAACATTTTGCTTAGCGTGAGGAATTTTTAACAAATTTTTTGTAAATATTTAATTGTAAAAAATCATATCAGCATCGTTTCTTGTTTAATAGCGAAAAAATAACAGTTAAAATTTAGCAAGTTCAGTTTTTATTATAAATTCGTAATTAATACTCATTTAGTTCAAACATTAATAATAAAAATTGCTTTAAACTTAGAAGACTTTCTTTTGACTGAATTCTTATTTTGATCCGATTCGCTTCGGTCTGTTCTATTTAAAATTGTTATTCTCTAACTGTTTGACTTCTCTTTTAATTTTAATTTTCATTGTTTTATTCAAAAATGTCAGAAGTTAAAAAAGGAACTACTTCTTTAGCCCATTCGCTGCCAAGGACGAGTATTCTCGTCTTTGACGAGTATATTTTAATATATATGTATATTTTAAATGACGATTATATTTTCGTCCTACTTTAAATATGTTATAACATGCAGGCTTTTGAATTAGCAAATTTTTTGTGGTCACAAACATAAATATAGAAATGTAAAAAACTTAAAAAAATACTACTGTTTGCAAATGATTATGTATGATAATATATGTGCTCTTACCAAGAAATAACAGAGCTTTGGTAAACGATAACACTCAAAATATAAATGGCAATGGGAATGACTTCGTATAATTTAAGCTTGGCAGCGAATGGGTTAGAATAATCATATACGATGTGTTCTGTTAACTTTATCATCTCAAATATCTCTATTATTTAATGCAATAAGCTAAAGTATTACTTATAAAAGTTGTATGGTTTAAAGAGAAAAATAACACAATAGTAATAATTTTTCTGCAGGTAGAGGCACGGAAGAGATCTGGAGGCTATTTTATTTTTTTTTTATGAAACCTCCAATTTAAAAAAATTTTTTTTTTCAGTCAAATTCGACAGAGTAACGAATTCTAAATATAAAAGTACTAAAATCCATTTGCATAGTACCCACATGCATTACCTAATTAATGAGATGTAAATTTGCCATTTTAAATTAAATAACTTTCAGTTTCAAGCCTCTTCTGATTACCCAATAAAAAGTGTTGATTACATGTTTCATTTTCTTTCTAACTTTTGTTATATACTTATTTCAAAAAAGCTTCCCATCCACGATTAACCCTAAATATTTTACGTCATTTTTTCTGGCTATTACAGAATTTCAATTATTCTTTTTCATACAGGATGTTTCGATAGACGTGAAAGTCTTTTTAAGCAGTGATACCTGGGATAATTTCAAGCAATTTTTTCCTTAGCAAAACTTATTAACAAAAAACACCAACCAATCACAGAGCGGTTGCAACGCTGCGATTATGAGCAAATAAGTCGATATGTACCCGAATAAATATCGATTAACGTTCAGGAAAAAATTGTATCAAGTAACGAATATAAACATAACGAATAAATTTCAAGTATTCACTGTTTTCGAATTCCCGGTTTCCATCATATATCTTCCACCGTGCACATCTGTACGGTGTGTGTGTGTGTGTGTGTGTGTGTGTTCACGACTGAACGATTAACACTAGATTTACGGAACCCGTCAATTTGACGCAGTTCAGATTTCGTATTTAAATTTAACAAGTGTCCGTGCAGAAGATGTAAACTGAAAATTAAATTTATATACGAAAAATGTGCTAAATAGATCTCTGCTAATAAAAATCTATTGTAAGAATCGATGGTTCTTTATTAATTAAAATGCGCGGTAGCGTCAATTTCTCTTCTATAAATGTATGTACAGTCAACCCTCCTATAACGCGGTGAGTGCGTACCGCGTTATATTTAACCGTACAAACCAGGCTAATTCGTAGCGCGTTGTATGGAAACCGCGCTATAAGAAACTCAGAATTAGTACAAATCATACTATTCGTACCGCGTTATATGGAGACCAAGAAATGCAAAAGACAAGATTAAATTATAAATTATTTTTATTGAATGAAGAGTTCGTATAAGGAAATGATAAAAAAAATGAAACAAAAAGTAAAGAAAAGAACTATTTTCCAACAAAAACAAGAAAGACTTTTGTAAAATCTTTTAACACTCATCCTCGCTGTCAAGTTCCGCGTTATATGGAAACCCCGTTCTCAGAATGCCGCGTTATAGGAGGGCTATCGCAATTTCAGGTCGGCGTTATACGGAAACCGCGTTCTGAAAGTACCGCGTTGTAGGAGGGTTGACTGTATTGCAATGCTCTGAAGACGCTCGGTGATCGACTGTTCGGCACGGTGATCGTATAATAAGTGTCCTTCGGCCGTTTTTCCACAAAGATCGGCTGGTGTTGCCGAGGGCCGAGGGGCCGCCGTCTTTCCGTCATGTTCGGTTATAAAACCGTCGTTGGAGCAGTCGCACAGCTCCTGCTGAGATTATTTAGGGTGGCCTCCTGTTGTTACGTACCAATTCTTGCCTCTCATTGTTTTCGGTTCCAACACTATCGATTTAAAGTAAAGTTGCCTAATAATCTTACAAAAAATGTGTATCTTAACAGGTTGAGTGCCATGGGGGTGACCGGTGACCGGCACGCGACTTGGCTACAGCGCCATGGGGGCCACCGGTGACCGGCGATGCGACCAATAGTAAAATACATAATTTGAGTAAATATCGATACTGATAAATTTTCAAATAATACCACTTTACTATAATGGTTTGAAGAAATTAATGCCGTACAGAACATGCAAAAATAATTTTATTAGGTTGGTGCATATGAAACGTCGGATTTTCTTACAGGGGAATATCGGGGACTGACACACGCCGATTTTGACGAAACTTTGCACAAATGTTTTTCAGATCTTCCTAACAATATATCCGTACTTCATTGTTGTCCCTTTTTTACTTTAAGGCAGAAATCAACCCTTCTATTCGAGTATGGGGGGACACAATTTTCATAAAAAAATAATTTTTTCCGAAAATTTCTCGCATAGATTTACAGACCGCAAGAAACAGTATAACTTTTGTTTCAATCATTTTTTGATATCTTCTGTCGTTTACGATTTATAAATACCTATATAGAAGGGTGAAATCGAATAGAAGGGTTGTGTAAGGTGGAATCAGGATTCGAACGGTTTTTCAGAAAAGAGTCTGTAGGCGTTTTTGATATGCGTTTTAATAATGCGTGTGTTCGCGCTGAAGGCGGTTACAATAAAAGGCGGTTCCCGCCAGTATATCTGCCTGAGTTTATTGCCCTAGGTCCCAAGGAATTTCCCTTAAGTGGGGAAATGCCTTGACTTCTCTAACAGTTGATTTCTCCCTTAAAGTAAAAAACGGGCAACAATGAAGTACGGATATATCGTTAGGAAGGTCTAAAGTACATTTGTGCAAAATTTCGTCAAAATCGGCGTGTATCAGTTCCCGATGTTCCCCTCTAAGAAAATCCGACGTTTCATATGCACCAACCTAATATTAGTACAAGGAAAATGTAGATATTATTTTGTTCAAAATAATGTACATCGTGTAATAAGAAATTCATGTTGGCGACATGGGCAAACTACCTAAAATGCGCGTGGCACTCAACCTGTTAATGTACCCATCAAAATGATCCAATAGTTTCCCGTAAATCTAGCGTTGATATAAAAGCCCAAATACAAAGACGAGACGATGCGTTTTGGTCTCAACCACTTTACACTTTTACCATTCCGAATGTAAACAGCTTGAAATTAGTAATTCACGTATAACACGTAATTCTTTCTAAGAATTGGAGCGCTCAAGGCTACAGGACAATTTCCAAAAATCGGAACGTGTCGCGGCATCGAAACATAAACACGCGACGGTGGCCGGTGACCGGACAAGCTGAGTCGTATATACGCGATCGAAGGATTCGTTTCTACGTGTAAGAGACTCTCGAACACAGCGGAAAACGATATAAAATATTCGAAATGTTTTATACCTCGCGTACGTATTGTTTTGTAGTGTTTTAATGATTCGGTCGTACATCGTGGTTTCGTCGCGCAGCTATCGGCGGTGTCGTGTAAATCGTTTCGTCGCGTAGCTTTCGGTGTGTGTCGTATAACTCGTTTCGCCGCGTAACTTTCGGTATTGTTGTGTAAATCGTTTCGTCGTGTAACATTCGCTGGTGTCGTGTAAATCACTTCGTTCGTCAATGGTCAGGATCGAGGCAGTGAATCAGCTACACACATTTCCAGGCGGTAGATCAATTTTTGGCGAATGGTAAGTTTAATCAAACTTATTCGCCATGTTTTTCTTTTTATAAACGCGAGCTGTGATTTAATCCCGGCTATGCTACGAAGTTCGCGAAAGGGAGTTATTTATTATCAATAACGGTGTTGTGGGTTGTTCGCATAAATTTTATTCAAATGAAATGTTATTCGTTGTTCGATTTCGGTCTCTTTTCAATTACGTTTTGTTCATTCGTTAGTTAAAGGAACTTATTCGTTATTCTTGATGGGTTTTTTAGAATAATTGGACCGTTTATTCTGAAAGTGGTGTAAGTCGATTTTCTCTTGTTTCGAGAAAATTGAAGGTTAGCATATTTGTGAATTAACCCATTGCCGCACACTTTTTATTTCGAAGTGGCGCTCAGAAGCACACTTTTTTTTTCAATTGTTCATGTCTGCCAGATGAAATTGAGTGTAACTTGTATATTTGGAAGTGAAAATTATCACATTTGGCCACAGTTTTTATAAAAAAAACTTTTGACGGCTATAACCGTCGTTTGCTCGTCATATTTTTTTAATAATTAAAATTTGCATGACGTCTATAGCCGTCATTTGCCTACATATCGACAAAAATTTGACGGCTATAGCCGTCATTTGCGGCAATGGGTTAAAAAATTTAAGTTAATTATATCAAGTCTGGCAATGTTTCTACTGATTTATCAATATGTAATTTGATTATATAAATTTGTTTCAGGCGAATTTAACTAAAATAATGTATATTTACGGGCTGCAAATGGACTTGCACCACTTTCAAAATGAACGGTCCGATTGTACACGTTCAAATTAAGGAAACGTATATTTAACACATACATATGAGGCGACGCGTGCTCGACGGTCAAACTAAGACTAACTCTTGTACAACAAAAAAGGAAAACAAATGGTAAACTAAAAAGGATTCAAAATAACGATATCTTCTAACAACGTTCGTTCGTATGTCGATAATAACGGTGATAATATCGATCTTCTATCAATTCTTTTATTCGAAATAATAATTATTTTCAGTTTATTTTGAAAGATTATTTTGTATTCGTCTTTTTGTATTGTAAGTAACAAGAATTTTCGTTGTACAACATAATTTTTGCCTAATAGTGATCAATGTCTGATCCGATACGTGCTGACTTTTTTATCAAACCATAAATATGATGCATAGCCAATGCTTCTTCGGGTATTCAGTCGCTATATCTGTTTTGTGATTGGTCTGGGTTTTTCGTTAATATTTGATTAACAGAATCTAATTCGAGATTTTCGCTAAGAAAAAACTTTGTCGAAATTAACCTAAAAATTTCCCCTTAACCAGTTAGCTCTGATTGAAAAGTATACTCGTACGGACAATGTAGTTAGCATTTGCTATTTAAATTGCAATTTTAGTGAAAACTAAAATATATTTTAGTTAAAATTAAGTACTAGTTAGAAAACTAAAATATATTTTAGTTAAAATTAAGTACTAGTTAGAAAACTAAAAAATATATTTTAGTTAAAATTAAGTACTAGTTAGAAAACTAAAATATATTTTAGTTTTAGTAAATTTCGGGACGATTAAAACATTTGGAGACCAAGTCGAATTAAGATGAACAAATAATAGAAATAGAAATAGAAATAATTATGAAAAAACTGTATACTTTGATATGCAAATAGTGAACAAAATACAAATGTCTTATTCATACAAATGAAATATGTTAAAAATTAGTCAAACAAGCTCCGATCTCCCCTTTTACAATCCACAATCATTTGTCGTCCAACATTTTTTCAATTACCCTCATTTATAGAAATATAATTGATTATGAAAAAACTGTATACAGTGTGAACACAGTCTTTTCTTTCTTTTATTAATATTTTGTGTTCGATTTGTGAAATGTTATGTATTGTACCTTGCTTCACTCAACATTATTTCACAACAGCAAATTAAATTTCTAAATAATTGATTTTTCTTGTTTATTTCTTTTTAATATAAACTATACTGTAAACTAATGTATATCTGTCAATATTGTGTGTAACAGAAAGTGTCTATTTTGTGGTTCGTTTCTTTACAACGAGCGATCAAAATTGAAATTCATATGTAAGTTGAACGGAACAAAATTGTCATATTTGAAGCTTAATATTTTTGGTTTCTTTTTTATATTATAATGAAATACGGTACATAAATGTACATAATTTAGTTATAGTAACGATCTGTTAGTTACTCGGTTGTTTGTTTTTTATTCAAATGATTTTACTGATCATTTCATAACGATACCCATTTGGGACTTTTTAAAAAATATCAAAAAATTTCATAACAAAACATAATTTCAATATAATTATATTGTTGCACAACTTTTTCTGCACATATATAACTTATCCAGCCAAAAATAGAAATAAAAAAATTTGTCAGTTAATGGGTTAACTGTTTGGAGCACGCTGGGATTAAAATTGTCCCACCTTTTTGATACACCGTAATACATGGTGGGACATTTTTAGTCCCAGCTCGACTTAGGAAAAAGGATGTGCTTTAATAAATACCATTTAATATAATAAGTCCCACCCTGTAACAACAAATTCAATTAAATTACTATTATTTTTTATGTTTTTACATTATGTGATTCCTTTATTACTAAAGATATGTTTCATTTAAAACGTAATAAAATTTCTATGCAACGTGGGTCTATTTTAACACATCGACGACGGGACCTTGTTTCTGTAAAACTTACTAGGGAATAAAGCACGATCGAATAAATTCTTGGTTATATACTTTCGAGAATAAATTGTATTCTAAACATAGCTCTTAATTTAAAATTTGGATCGAACGAATAATTTTTTAAAAGCAACCTTTCATATATCGTCGTTTCCTATTCTCACCTTTTCAAGATCTGAAATACAAAACACGAGAAATTTCGTCACCCGTCCTCAATGTGCTAATATCCGAAATCCTGTGCCGCAAATAGTTAAAGCACATCCTTGTCCCTAAGTCGAGGGACTAAAAATGTCCCACCATGCATTGCGGTGCATCAAAAATGTGGGACACTTTTAATCTCAACGTGCTCGAAAGAGTCGAGAGGTAGTTTACTACAGATGCATTTATTTTCATCCACTAAACAAATCGAATAATGTGTTTTCTTATTTCAAGTTTCGCTTAACAGGATCGAATAATTTATCGCGGGGGCTTGTATCGGTGGGAAGTTCGTATACGGTAACTGAATTAGTCCTAGCAGCGGTTTCCGCGTGTTATTCTGAGACAGTCTACGTTGGGTCGACAAAATAAAATAGGCTTAAAGTGGGATTGGAGTAGCGCAGGGCAAATTCCGCAACATTAGCTCGTGTGCACGAGAGCTGTATCTAAACCTCGAGTTTTACTGCGTTACATTTACATTTTATTACGATACGCGAACAAAACGCAAGCCCGATAATAGAATTAGCTCGACTAGGGCAAATGGGAGAAAATTAATTCTACGTTTTACCGTGCGTAGAATTTAAATATGGTCGAATACCATTAAGAAGCCAATTTTAAATTTACATCCACAATATTTCTTAAGATTATTCATGAGCGTTAAAGGTATATGTTTTTGTTATAAAATGGTATTAATCACGCGATCCGTTGTGTTAAAATTTCATGTTGGAGATTTAACAAGTACTACATATTTGAAAGAAGTGTTCAAACGTTAATTGTTACCGTAGAAGCTTTGTTCGCTACAAAATATACTGGAAAATTCCATTTTTTAAAGTGCATTATACTTTATTTAAGCGATACATTTTTCGTTATTATTTATAATTTTTTTACTACTAACTTCTTTTTAAAAAACTTGAGAGTTAATCTTAATCCATTAGTTGCCACGATCCCCATTTGGGGATTTTCGAATTTTACGTTTACCACTCGGCGTTAAAAATATATTTGGTACGCTTGACAATTTAATTTCGTTCTATATATATCTGTTAATATCGTGTGTAACAGAAAGTGTGTATTTTGTGGTTCGTTTCTTTACAACAAGCGATCAAAATTGAAATTCATATGTAAGTTGAGCGGAACAAAATTGTCATATTTGAAGCTTAATATTTTTGGTTTCTTTTTTATATTATAATGAAATACGGTACATAAATATACATAATTTAGAGGTTACAGTAACGATCTGTTAGTTACTCGGTCTTTTCTTTTTTATTCAAATGATTTTACCGATCATTTTGTAGCGATACCCATTTGGGACTTTTTAAAAAATATCAAATAATTTTAAAACAAAATATAATTTCAATATATTATATAATGTTTTAATACATAATTTATATTTTATTATTTATAATTTTAATTATAAATATGCACAAAAAGTTGTGCAACAATATAATATATCCAGCCAAAAATAAAAAAAAAAAATTTGGCAGTTAATGGGTTAATCTATGTATCTACGGCATGTCCTGGGTTTAACGTTTTGACTGTTATGATGGACGCATGCATGCGTCCGGCGGATGTTATTGGTATGAACTGTGGACGCATATATGCGTTCGACGATTAACACTAAACTACCGAGGATTAAAATATTCCTATATAATAATATAATAATAGTAATATGTATCTTTGTACCAAAGAATTTATAATAATACATATTTGAAAAAATACGTAACGCAGGAGAACCAAATGTTTAACCATATATTTTACGGAAAATGACGGAAGATATTCATAAATGCATCCTTAAAAATTTATAAAATATGCATGGAAAGTTACGAACCGGTTACTTGATCGTTTTGGTAGTTTTAGTGTTAAAATGTTCAGATTAAACTGATAACTTATGCTATGCAAGATGAAAATTTGTTTTATATTCAAAGTGTAAGAAAAGGAGTGATATAAGATATGAAAAATACAAGTTGCAATTAGTTGAACGATAATTAATCTAACACCGATAGGATGATTGATATTTTTTTCACGAATATTTTGTGAAAATGTGGTGCATTAACCATAATTTCCGGTATTTTGTTTGATCTAATTCGCAGAAATTTTGTATGTATAACGATGATTAAAGTAGACTTATTTGTACCAAAGAAATCAAAATGATGGTATTTGAAAAAATATTTGTAATAAGGTACATATTTTTTGCAAAAGATCAAGGAAAATCACCAAAAATGTACCATTGTAAATTTATAAAATTTGTCATTTTGATTGGTTCAGTAGTCCTAGTGTTAAAAACATCTGGCAGGTTTATTTGAATAAACATAGATAGGGCTATTTAACTATTAGTCTATTAATATAATATTATTTTTGCCTCTTTTTTATTTTACTTTGCTCTTATTGAAGGATCAATTAGCTCTATTTGTCGATCAGGTATCAACATGAGAAATATAGAATGTTATTTGTATATTAACTGTAACTAAGATGATTTATAATATAATTCGGCCTAAATTATCATTTGATGCATTATTATAAACACCTATGAACAAATAAACGTTTAATTTTTGTTAATACCGTTATTCCGTCTTAGATACGCAAAAATAACCCCAAATGTGGAATTGGTTGACTTATTACTCTCATGAATCCAAATAAATAAAAATTACAATCTACACTCAATTAAAGCGATTTTAAAAATTATTCCCGTATACCTAAATAAATATATAAACTTTTAATATGCAAATAGTGAACAAAATATCAATCTCTTATTCTTACAAATGAAATATGTTAAAAATTAGTCAAACGAGCTCCGATCTCTCCTTCTACAATCTTCAATCACTTGTCCAACATTTTTTCAATTATCAGAATCCAAATAAATAAAAATTACAATCTACACTCAATTAAAGCGATTTTAAAAATTATTCCCGTATATCTAAATAAATATATAAACTTTTGATATGCAAATAGTGAACAAAATATCAATCTCTTATTCTTACAAATGAAATATGTTAAAAATTAGTCAAACAAGCTCCGATCTCCCCTTTTACAATCTTCAATCACTTGTCGTCCAACATTTTTTCAATTACCCTCATTTATCTGAATCCAAATACATAAAAATTACAATTTACCGTCAATTAAAGCGATTTTAAAAATTATTCCCGTATACCTAAATAAATATATAAACTTTTGATACGCAAATAGTGAACAAAATATCAATCTCTTATTCTTACAAATGAAATATGTTAAAAATTAGTCAAACAAGCTCCGATCTCCCCTTTTACAATCCACAATCATTTGTCGTCCAACATTTTTTCAATTACCCTCATTTATCTGAAATTCGAAAACCCACCTCCCCTAACACCTATTCAATGTCTCGGAATGATTGATTCCTGGAACTCGGATCAATCGAAAGTTTGCGACGAGTAATCGAATTAGACCCATCTGTTTCCGTCGTTAGTCAGTTTCCAGCCTTATCGTCGAATTCAATCCACGTGAAAGGCGTTGTTGCAAAGCCAATAAGCGAGGCACCTTGTTACACGGGGAACGAAGTATAATAGATAACGCAGAAAGCTCAGGCACGCCGTCGTGTGTTGCGCGATTCTGTTGTCTTCTCCCTGTCCGCTTTCGCGTCGAAGCGACCGAGCTAATGGAAGTCTGTCATGAAATAAACTTGTCTTTACTTATGTACACGCAACGACACCTTCCCGGACGCGTTCAAGAAGGCAGGAGGCATTATGTATTAACATTGTTGGCGCGGTGAGAACGTGTATATCGTGTAGCCTTAATAAACGCCCGGTATGCCGCGATGGGAATCCTTCAAATTCCAGCTTTAATCCAGTTCACTTGAGGAATTTGTGCGCGAACAGTCCAGGCGAGCCTCCCTCGTGTCTCCGCCTACTCATTTTTTCGCTTCTTACCGTTTACTTAAGTATTAACACATCTTAAGCGGCTGTTTTCTTCTTCTTTTCAAACTCTCATCGTATAGCGGGCGATTTTTTTGCAATTCGCGCGCAAAATTACTTGTGCATAAAATAGCTATAATTTTTGAACTATGGATTATTTTTTAACACCTTGACTGCCGGGCGCATTTTACATGGTTTGCCCATGGCGCCAACACGAATTTCTTATTATGCGATGTCTATAATGTTGAAAATAATAATATCTATATTTTGCTTGTATTGATAAAATTATATTTGCATGTTCCGTATGGCATTAATTTCTTCAAACCATTATAGTAACAGTGGTATTGTTTGAAAATTTATCAGTATCGATGTTTACTCTAATTATGTGTTTTACTATTAGTCGCGTCGCCGGTCACCGGTGGCCCCCATGGCGCTGTAGCCAAGTCGAGTGCCGGCCACCGGCGACCCCCACGGCAGTTAACGTGTTAATAAAACTTTCGGTTTCTTCTTAAAAATTAATTTCTTTGTTCGCTTTATAAAAATAAAGATACTTTCTGAAAAATCGACCCGAACCTAACCCCCACGGCAGTCAACGTGTTAATAAAACTTTCGGTTTCTTCTTAAAAATTAATTTCTTTGTTCGCTTTATAAAAATAAAGATACTTTCTCAAAAATCGAAAATTTAAGCAATTCTTCGTCATCACATTCTATTCTATCGTGGTCCATTTTTAGGAATTTACTGCAAAGAAAGTCTATTTATTGTAAAAAAATCGCTTTGTCGCCAAAAAACCCATGATCATTCGTAGAAAACGAGTTTTGTCGCCTCCCGCGCTTTAACGATAATATACACAAAACGAGTTTAGCCGTTTCTCGCTCAAGATGTGTTAAGAGATTGTAGTGCATAATGTAGGGTAGACACAGGCGAGTATCATTTTTTGTTTGATCATAACAAATAATAGTAAAAATTTAGGAAGTTAACTTCTTATAAATTTGTAACCGTTTGAGTGCTGAAAGATTTTCTTGTATATATGGTAAAAGTGCGGAATAAAGTGCCTAGTTTTTTTTGTGGAAAATAATAAAAACGATAGTAATTTACTCTAATTATTATATAAAATGTAGTTTTTACCAACAAAAGTATTTTTTATTCTCGCTTATTACAAGAGTGTTTTGCTGCACAAATTTCATGAAGTCCTTTTCTACATGTAGCGCAAAATTTCTGATATAACATAAGTGAAGCGCTACCGCGCTTCTTCGCACTTAAACGGTTAACGATGAAAAATTTTATTTAAACTTTTGAAGTCTTTCTTTTGACTGAATTCTTATTTTGATCCGATTTGCTCGAGTTTACCATACTTATTGTAACAACTATACTTATTAGTTCCTCGTTTTTAAATCAATATGAGAAACTGTAATCGTGTATAATTTTTTTTTATATAAGCTACCAAAATTGCGATTATAGAGGGTCAAAGAAAAAGTATTTTATGTATCTCAATCAGTAGTAATTTCAGATGCTTATAAAAATCTCTTTGAATTCCTGAAAAGCAATAAGCTGGAAAAAATATGTTTCTTAAATTTTTCAAGGTTTCTGATAAATCATAAAATTATTATATCTCTCAGGGTAAAAAGTTAAAAGACAGAGCTGATGCAAAAACCGAATACATATTACCATTTGAACTCCTTGAGTTCTAACGAAACGCGATATCGCAGAAAATATGTCATCGAAAAATCAAAATGCATTCATCCGATTATGCTCCTCGAATGGAATAAATTTCATTTCAAACATTTTTTTATAAAGTCTATGAGTAACGAGTTATTTCAGGTGGTAATATTTATTGACTGACCCTGTATAAATTAAGAAAAATGAATTTGATCGTTATGTAAATGTTTGAGGCTTCTTATTTAAATATTGTTTTATTATAATATTTTTCCAATTTAAATATCTTTTATTTAGTCTATCTTGACTGAATTCTTATCTCGATCCGACGCGTCTCGGTCTACCCTATTGGAAATTGTGCGTCAGGCATTTATCGGCGCAGTTTATGATATCCGATTATGCATTAATTTTACGTTTTTTTGTTCAACGACAATTTTCGTAAAGGCAATCTATCTGTTCTTAATCTTTTGCAATATTATATCCAGTAGAGGAAGGTGGAATAATTGCGAACACCTAGGGAAGATTGAATAAAAACTAATGAAATTACATAATTATAAAATTATGTAATTTTGATATTATATTATTATATTATTATACAATTATATAATATTAAATTATTACATATAAAATTTTATCGCATTACAAACTTTGCTTAGTAATCTTTGAGTTAACTCACATTTTCTTAAAAGCTAATAATAAAATTAAAATTTGAATAAAAAACGAAACCTTTCTCATTCGGATTTACCCCGACTTCTTTGGGATAATTGGGAACTCTTGGGCAAGCTCTCCGGGCAAAACCAAAAGGCAGGGGCTAATTACGAATTGCATCATTTGGCGGATCATTTTGCATCATAGTTCGGATAATTAACGCTCTACTGTATTAACTCTCTATGGGACCGTGTGACTTAACACATTGAAGACCAGAAACTTTTTTAAAAATCTTATTACTGGACGAAGTTACGCTCGAATAAAATTTCTACTTGCCTGCTTTTACAAAACATTTATATCTACAGTAAATATAGATATTTATTTCAATTTTCAGATAAAGTGGTCGTTTTTAAACGTAACTTACCATTTATAATTAATTGTTACTTTTATGAATTGAAAGAAACGAAACACGAGATATCTCGTGACCGGTCCTCAATGTGTTAAAAGTTACAAACTGATGTATCTATATTTGAAAAAATTAATTTTGTTTAGTTATCGCTGCACTATTAAATTTGATTACTGTATTACTGTAGCGACACCACGATCCATCTACAGTAATTATTAATTTAAACATTTTCCAAATCAAAGTGAAAAAACTGTAATCAATCGTAATTTTTTCTCCAATAAGCAGACAAAATTCGGGCTATATGAGGGTTAATAATTCCAGGGATACAAATTAATTTAACCCTCTATGGGACCGTGTGACTTAAAAGTTACAAACTGATGTATCTATATTTGAAAAAATTAATTTTCTTTAGTTATCACTGCACTATTAAATTTGATTACTGTATCACCGTAGCGACACCACGATCTATCTACAGTAATTATTAGTTAAAACATTTTCAAGTCAAAGTGAAAAACTGTAATTAATCGTAATTATTTCTCCAATAAGCAGACAAAATTCGGGCTATAGAGGGTTAATATCTTAGGGAAAATGTCGATAACTTGTTTTTTACCCTTAACTGAATATTTTAAATAAATACATCAAATTACAATACAGTGGGAAAGTAATCAAATATTTTACAGTGTCTAGAAACAGAAAATGGATGAAAACGCACCTAATGAGCGTACGAGACTAATGTAGTTTTTAGAACATTGTTAACGAATTTGGTGTTTTGCAACAAGGTTATAATGACATGCAGGTTATAATTTTGTTATTGACTTTGTGCCATGTGGTATTCATACATAACAAAATTTCCTTACGCTCCAGCTGTGACGAAATTTGCATAGGTTCATACAATCTGCACACCCTAAAGCGTCGAAGCAATATGCAAACATTGACATCGAACCGTGCGATTCGTATAGTTTATTAGGTTTGTAAATAGAATTTTCACTCGTCCATTTTTTCATGCGGTTTACTCGAACTGAACATCCATATTCATTCGCGTGTATAAAATTTAAATAGAAGCATTTGTCATTTACTTCAGTATAGATTGATAAACATTTAATGGTAAAATTTCGATATTATTTGACGTTATATCCAGCTGTAGTGTCAGGAAATATAAAATATATTTAAAATCGAGGTTATTTTATTCTCTAATGATCGATTAATGAAATACTATGTATTTCCAGTAATTGAGCAGTTTTTTTTTTTTTTTTTTAAAGTGGAATAAATCCATTTGCAACCCTAAAAAAGTCTCGTGTTTTTTAGACAGATTTATTAATTTTTATGGGAGAATAAAATTCCACATATTTATATCTTAAATGCATCACCTGAATTCATTAACATTTACCAATATTTTTAAATCAATTCAAACAGAAGTCATTAAATATTTGAAAATAAAAATGAATGAACTTATACTACTTAAAAAAAAAAAAAAGAAAAATGGTTCAATTATTAATTCCATTTGCAGTGCAAACTGTGTAGCAATAAAAATTGTCGAATATTTAGATACAAAATAAATCTTCAAAAACGGTTATTAAAACTATCAAATTATATTTTAATTATTTTCAAATAGAGAAAACAATAAGAGGTTAAACCAAATTAATAGTATAATAATCTAACAACAAACTATACTTGGGTTCGTAAATTTATTGTTTCTTGTAAAGTAGAAAAATATAAACTTAGATAAAAAAATGAAAAAAAAAGATGAGAAATATTCTTGTACAAGAATATAGAATAACTGAATTTACAAGTTTATTAGAGAAAATGTGCGATGCTTACTCTTCGTTATACAGACAGCAAACAAGACCATTTCTTAATTCCCTCCTAGCTTTTATAACGTGATCCACACGTTTACATTCGATCACGGATTCACACACTCTACGTTCGGTCCTATCACGCACGCATTTTCACTCTAATAAAGATTGTCACTCGCTTCAAACACTCTTCATTCGCACTTTACTCGACCCAAAACACTCTTCATTCGCGCCTTACTCGACTCAAAACGCTCTTCATTCACACCTTAATCTTTCCTGACACTTCACTCGGCCCTAACATTCTTTCCATCACCTCGTTTGACCCAAACACTCTTTTCTCGCACCCTAGAATTTTGATAAAAATGCGTCTATAAAATTGAAACAAAGAACTCTGCATATTGACAACAAATCTTTTATATATTTCTCAAAATTAGGAATTTTTTTACCAAAAGTAAAACTCCATTTAACAAAAAATGAACCAAGGTCCGCAAAAGTGTTAAGGACACATTTTTATAAAAATTAGGAATATATTGGGTTGTTCGGAAAGTTCGTGCCGATTTTTAAGGAAACTTCAAACACATTTAAATTTCCTTGTACATTTATTAAATCATATATGTTCCATTTTGTTCTATAACCTTTCTCCATCTCTCACGTAACTCGAATATCCCATCCTTCTAAAACTTTTTAGGTTTTTCGGCGAAAAACTTTTCCATATTTAACGCTAGTAGAACTACCGTGCCAGTCAAAATGACAATTTTATAAATTTACAGTAGCGCATTTTTAGGGATTTTCTATAATTTTTTAAACGAAATATTCGCAAAGAATTATTACCTCTGATATAAGTATTTTTTCAAATACTTATAATTTCGATTTTTTCCCTACAAGTAAGTTTATTTTAATCGTCGATAGTTCTACTATTAATAGCGTATAAAACTAACGAAAATGAATGTATCCTAATAAAACTTTTGTCCAAAGATGTCTGAAGTGTCACTCTTTAGAATATGTACGCGTGTCATTTGCTTTCAATCATTCCGACATATTCAGACCTGTTCTAATGGGACCTACTGAAAATCGGCACGAACTTACCGGACAACCCAATATTTTAGCAAGAGTCTAAAAGAATTTGAGAACTTTCTACTATACAGGGTGTCCCAAAAGGTTTGTAAGTCCCTTAAAGGTATGATTCCTGAGATGATTTCAAGCAACTTTTTTCTTTGCAAAAATGTCGAATTTAGCTCCATTAACGAGTTATTAACGAATAACACTGACCAATCACAAAGCGAGTAAGACAGCTGGCCACCAGCAGGAGCGTTGATTCCACACCGTGCTTGTGAGACATGAACTATTATTTGAATCTCTACATTTTGAGATAAAGCTTACTCGCAATGCTAAGAATAAGGTGCTATTACACGCGCAACGATATATCGTCGTTGGCACTTTTGACAATTGTAGCGAACCACGATGTATCGTCGTCCGGCACTAAATGGGTTAATGAATGATGATAGATCATACGTGAATGAAAATATAAATAATTCAATGGTACAGAGAACGTCTATGCACGTTTTAATCAAATGATTGCTTCATTTTTAACGGCGTATATATACGCTCTTCGTAGCGAAAGGGTTAATCATCTTCCTGTCGATAATTTCCATAAATCAACGTAACATCTTTCCTTCAAAATAATTGTACAAAAAAAATGTGTATACACTAGAAAGGAGATTTTAATAAGGTACCTCTGTTACATATCTAAAATGGGGGTAGCGAAAGGGTTAATCGTCTTCCTGTCGTTAATTTCTATAAGTCAACGTAACATTTTTCCTTCAAAATAATTGTACAAAAAAAATGTGTTTACACCAGAAAGGAGGTTTTCATAAGGTACCTCTGTTGCATATTTAAGATAGGTGTTCATATTCATATTATTTCAAAATAATTGTACAAAAAAATGTGTAAACACAAGAAAGGAGGTTTTCATAAGGTACCTCTGTTACATATCTAAAACAGGGATTCATATTCATATTATTTCAAAATAATTGTACAAAAAAAATGTGTAAACACCAGAAAGGAGATTTTCGTAAGGTACCTCTGTTACATATCTAAGTTCGGGGTAGCGAAAGGGTTAATCATCTTCCTGTCGTTAATTTCCATAAGTCAACGTAACATCTTTCCTTCAAAATAATTCTACAAAAAAAATGTGTAAACACCAGAAAGGAGGTTTTCATAAGGTACCTCTGTTACATATTTAAGATAGGTGTTCATATTCATATTATTTCAAAATAATTGTACAAAAAAATGTGTAAATACTAGAAATGAGGTTTTCATAAGGTACCTCTGTTACATATCTAAGATCGGGGTAGCGAAAGGGTTAATCATCTTCCTGTCGTTAATTTCTATAAGTCAACGTAACATCTTTCCTTCAAAATAATTCTACAAAAAAAATGTGTAAACATCAGAAAGGAGGTTTTCATAAGGTACCTCTGTTACATATCTAAGATAGGGGTTCATATTAGTCAAGCGAGGGTTGACACTCGTGTAAATGCATATGCATATGTAGGCGCAAGGAACAGCTGGGTCTGACGGGTCGTACGGCGTATCATGGAAAGCAGAGGATCTTCAATAGATATGGTATTTTATATTCTTCGCCATGACTCGAGCTGTCTGGACAGGACATAGAAGCGTCGCGTGTGTGGATAGTTGAGGACCCTCGGAATAGTATTGTCTCGTAGGTAGGGCAGGATGCGTTATTCATCAGTATTTGAGGACAGGCCTTGCACTGTCTGCACAAGTTTTTTGAATGCCTGTCATAGCTGTATGAATCTTTCAAATTCCGACTTCCACTTGTTGACTGAAGGAATTCAAATACGATTCCTCGGACAAATTTCCTTTGGCTTTCACCACGTTTCCTGCGTAATAATAGTCACGTGTATAGGTTCCTGTATGTTTTTTAGAATAATTTTCTATGACACATTGTTGCAGAACAGAATTGTGCGCAGCGTTGCTTTGAGCACAGTTGAGTTATTTAAAGAAGAATAATTGTAATTGCGTTTGTTTTAATTAGCAAATCTTCACCACTGTTTTATTTTAATGTTCGTGTAATTTTGTTAGTTGAAATATTGTTTTAATTAGATTTTGTGGCAATACGGTGTTCACAAGTTAAATTATTTTGCGCAGAATTAAATTATAATTTGTCAGTACGAGGTTCAAATTATAATTGAAATAATGGTTGCTTGTTTTTCTGACCGCTAATTGATCTGTTCGTTTTTTTCTGAGCACTAATTGAACAGTAATTTATCAATTATTGTTGCTTTGCAAACTGATTTTTTAAAAATGTACTTTTAATTGTTTTTTTCTTTTATATTGTTACTGATAATAGAATAAAATGAGGTAATAGTGTTTATAAAACGTTCCACTATTGTTTTATGCATATAAACAGGAATACATTATTTCGAACGACAGAATTAATGAACATATTGAAGTATCAATCGCCGATTTTGATGAAATTTATGTATAATGTAATTTTCATGAAGATATTTGACACGTATCTTCTTTCTTTTTATCGGCAGTCGTTTATGTTGACACATTGACAACGGGATCTTATTTTTGTAAAACTTATTAGGAAATAAAGTTACGATAAACACAAAATTCATAAATCTACACAATCTTTCTATCTTTAACAGTTTTCGAGGTATTTATCGAAAAACGTTTTGCATTTCCAACTTCAGGGGTGGTTTTCGCCCCTTTAACACGAACAATTGCCTATAAAAAAATTACGTGTCAAATATTTTTACGAAAACAACATTCTCCATAAATTTCATCAAAATCTGCGGTCGACACTTCGACATGTTTCAAATCGTCGATTCAGTCCGGTATTCTTCGCCTAGGTACGCTCTTTTCGTTCGGTGCTAAAAGGGTTAAAACATTTTTTGGAGCATATTTTTTTACATCTCTCTACTTTCGAACATTCAACATTCGCACACGCTTTCAGGAACCAATTATGTGCGAAAGTCGAGGACGTACTGTACGAGATATCTCGTGACCCGTACGCAAAGTGTTAATAGAAGATTTTGCCAAATTTTACCGTTGGCTGGATAGAGTTTTGCAATCGATTTCACGGGAACGAAGAAAGCTCCGGGAGCAGAGGGAAGAAGACACGAAACGACGTCGTTCGTACCAAGAAAGTTTTCAACATCGAGCTCATTTTTCATTCGCATTAGGATTCTTGGTTGCTCCCAGGTGCGTTCAGTGTTCACGAACATGAACTCGAACAGAGCGGGATCACGTTACACCGCTCGAACAACCGTGTACATTTTCCGCAATTATTTTGCTGGAAAAAGTTTTCGAAAAAAAGGGATGAATCTTTCCGATATCGCTCCCCTAACCGTAGAGATTCTCGCAGTACGAAGTAATGATCCCCGTATATTTCAAAGCAAAGAGGAGAGGAAACTTTGGGTATATTTCACGTCGACGGATTGAAAAATTACATCGACCTTTTAGTTGGAAAATATTCCCAGCGATAGGCGTCTGATTTATTGTATGAAAATTGTGGAAATTTGTAAACAACCCTACAACTGTAGGTTTTGATAAATCAATATTCATTATTTTTTTAATCAAACGGAAAAACTGTACGCTAATGTTATAGTTTGATTCAGTTTTTTTTTTTTTTTTTTTTTTATTGATCGAATTCAGATTTTTTAAACAGGAATTTTACAAGATTAAAGAATAATTATAGCAACTATAGTAATTGTAGTATTGAAGAATATTATTTATTTTAGCATTACAGTGGTGTTTTGTTTAATTTTAAAATATTGAAGGAAAGTAGCCAGATATGGCGTACCATTTTGTTTTTACAATATTATTTTTGCGTAATGAATCACAATAAAAAGAAGACTTCTGTGAGTATTCGTATTTACACTCAATTTGAGTGATAAAAGTGTTTCTCTGCCTTTGTTAAAAACTTCACGAATATTATTATTATTATTATTACTCATTGTCAAAAATAATTCATTAACGATGTAAAAAAATCTTACATATTTAGTAAAAATTAATAATTTAACTTATAACGTACAAATCGAGTGCACACTGTAACCTGTTTCTGTAACAATTTTGAGCTTTCAAAAAGATTACCTAAGAATATTTTTTTCAACTAGGAAATACAAAAATAAATTCGATTCCACGTTTGATGAAATAGCTAAAGAGTTGGTTCTCTTCCATTCAACGTTGAATATTTCTATATACATCTGCCAGTGTATTCATCCTCCTCAATACTATAATCCATAAAGCTTCCATCCAATATTGAATATGTACATATCTTCTAACCGGCCTTTCATGTTCTTAATACCATTTATACCTCTGTTCGTTTTTATCGCTTTGCTAAGTATTATTGGAATTAAACTTATACTAAATTTTGATCATAGGATAAGTCCGGGATAGTTCGACCACGGGGAGAGACTCGCCAGTATTAATATCTGTTTTTTTTATATAAATAAAACAAATCGACTTATTATTATTCTCGTACTAACGATTGTCGCAAAACCGTATATATATTTTTAATCACGCTCAAAATTTTGTGCGTACCAGAAAGTAAAGTAAAAAAAAATATTTTGAAACTTTCGCAAACGAGAATTGGGTTAACCCTCTATAGCCAGAATTTTGTTTGCATATCGGAAAAAAAAATTAGAATCGATTACAGTTTGTACGGTGTGTACAGTATCTATATTTTAAAAAGTTTGCTTTAACTGGTTATCACTGTTCTATTAAATTTGATTACTGTGTTACCGTAGCGGCAACGTGAACCATCCGTAGCAATTATTAGTTTAGAAATTTTCAAATCGAAGTGAAAAACTGGGAGCAATCGTAATTTTTTCTCTGATAAGTAGACAAAATTCGGGCTATAGAGGGTGAAGGATCAAAACAACTTACATTTGTCATCTATGTTTCAATATACAGGTAGCTTTCCTACAACACGGCATCTTATAACACGATTCATAAATTGCAGGAACCCTCCTACAACACAGCATTCTATAACACGGTTTCGCTCTAACACGATAAGAAAATTGGAAAAACCTTTGTACAACACTGTACTTCTATAGCTGCGGTGAGGCTTGCCGTCTTAAAGATACAGTTTTGCGGAAAGTATTTCTTTTTATCTCCGTCGCCTGAAAACAAAAGTGTCTCACGCTTGTACATACATTTATATTTTTAATAAAAATTAAGTTATTTATGTAGAATTAAAAAAAATATTTGTTTTTAATAAGTTTTCGGAACGTGACCCCCCTTTTTGTACTGGCTCTGGGACTCGTACGACAGGGTTTCACACAACACGGTATTTTCTAGGAACCAATCTACCGTGTGATAGGAGGGTTACCTGTATCTTCTATAAGTTACAAATTAATGTACCTGTATTTTAAAAAATTTATTTTGTTTAGTTATTGCTGCACTATTAAATTTGATTACTGCATTACTGTAGTCACACCACGATCCATCTACAGTAATTGTTACTCTAAGAATTTTCGAATCAAAGCGAAAAACTAATAAATCGTAAATTTTTCTCCGATAAGCAAACAAAAGTCGGGCTATAGAGGGTTAATATCAGAACTTATATACGATAATATTTACAATATTTCCCACTGAATTCTCCAATAATAAAAAAAAAACAAAAAACAAAAAATAATCAATCCAACAAGAAAAAAAAGA
>SMSQ01006013.1:24300-44170 GCA_019453375.1 Ctenoplectra terminalis | reverse complement strand
CCCATAAAACCCGATCGCCTAACCAGGGCAACCACGGGTACTTAACACATAGAACACATATATGCGGCGGTAGTCCGCAAAGGGTTAAATGAATAAAAACTGCTACTGATATCACTAGAACTGCTCTCAATAAATTGCGTAAAGTATACTAACCAACAGCAGCGTCTTCGCATTCTCGATACAAAACAAGAAAAGCGCTATCGCGCTGCGCCGTTTTTTGGCATACGACAAGCGAAGCGCGATAGCGTTTCCCCGGACTCAAACGATTAATACATAAACGCACAAAAAAATCGTTACAACGAGACAACGTAACATATACCTAACCCGCAGAATGGCTGTGTTTTTCGGCAGAAACGTTGCTAGCTAAAAGGTTAATTACGCGAACTGCGTTAATTGGATGCGCCAAAAACAGTCCAACGAGCACGTAACATACAATATATATATATATATCAATCTGCGGGAAACGTATCCGTGTTTCTTTTCTAGAAGCTAGGATTCTCGAGCAAGGAGCAAAAGGAATGAAAAACAGCAACGAGTTCGAGACAAATGACTTCACCCGTGTCTCCGCGCATAAGTGAAATTACAACGCGTTTTAATTGCATCGTTATGGCCAACGAAGTAGCCCGAGGACTTTCTGTAATCACCAGCCACGCGTCTCCTACCTTCAGGACCCTTTTGTGTAGCAGTCCGTTCTAGACGGAGCGCACACGATTCTTTTCGTTCTTCTCTCCGCGCCAACGTATCTGATCCCGAGGCAACGCGAGCCAGCGAAGAAAAGCTTTTTGACCCGCAGAAATGGCAACGAGCCAACGGCAGTCTGATGTGTTTGCCGAAATAACAAGGTCAGTTATTCCAGCCACGAGAGAGGGACAGAAGCTGTCCCGTTATCGGCTTATCGAGTTATATGGAGTTCGGTGTACTAATTACACGCCATTTTACATGCGACGTCCTTTCAGCGACGATAATCGAAAACGCGGGAAATCCTGGCTTTTCTGCCCGTCCCCTTTTTCCCGTGGCTCGTTGAAATTCACCGGATTTCTGAAATGTAACTTTGACTAAAGTGTTTTTGAAGTTTTCGTTGTGTCAGTGGTGAAATAAAGCCTTTGATATCGCGGTCTTTTGAAGGCCCTGTTTTCTATTCTGTCGAGGATGTTATTTAGTAGTGTTCTGATTATACTTTTGTAATCTTTTGCTGGATATTTTAATGCGTAAATTTGAGTCGGAACGAACGTGGTTGAAGTGGTGTCGTCAAAAAGATTTTTTATAAAAATAGGTACTTCGTAATTGTTGTTAGCGAGCTTAAACGCAAGTACGTTTGTGGGATATTTGTAGTATTATTGTTTAAGGGATAATATCGTTATTTAAGTAGTATTGATGATTTTGTGTGTAACTTCTCCTTACGTTTGACAAAGAGGTAATTATAATAGTGTTGTTTAAAAAGTAAATGGGAAAACTGATTAATGTTAGTAGAAGAGAGATAGATTGAAAATTGTAACCTTATTTTGTTGCATTTTCAAATAAAAAGTAGTTGTCTTAGTAGTTTTTCTATCATCGCGATAAATTTACGTGCTTTTTACGATTCGACGATTTGCTGCTTGATATTGGCATAACTTGAAAAATTTAAAATTTTCTTTTATTAAATATATTATTATATATTATATATTATATATTAAAATTTACATTTAAAAAAATACTAAACAATGGCTTTCTTAATAATAATTAGTATTAATTATTGTATGTAATTATTAGTTAATTATTGTGGTATTTGATAACTTTGGTAAAAATAAAAATATAATATAGATGTTATATTTAATAAATTTATATTATTATTATAAATTTATTAAATATAACATCTATATTATATTTTTATTTTTACCAAAGTTATCAATTATTATTNGTGTAACTTCTCCTTACGTTTGACAAAGAGGTAATTATAATAGTGTTGTTTAAAAAGTAAATGGGAAAACTGATTAATGTTAGTAGAAGAGAGATAGATTGAAAATTGTAACCTTATTTTGTTGCATTTTCAAATAAAAAGTAGTTGTCTTAGTAGTTTTTCTATCATCGCGATAAATTTACGTGCTTTTTACGATTCGACGATTTGCTGCTTGATATTGGCATAACTTGAAAAATTTAAAATTTTCTTTTATTAAATATATTATTATATATTATATATTATATATTAAAATTTACATTTAAAAAAATACTAAACAATGGCTTTCTTAATAATAATTAGTATTAATTATTGTATGTAATTATTAGTTAATTATTGTGGTATTTGATAACTTTGGTAAAAATAAAAATATAATATAGATGTTATATTTAATAAATTTATATTATTATTATAAATTTATTAAATATAACATCTATATTATATTTTTATTTTTACCAAAGTTATCAATTATTATTATAAATTTATTTAATATAACATTTACATTATATTTTTATTTTTACCAAAGTTATCAAATATCACAATAATATTATTATAAATTTTTATAAATTTTATTAAAATTTATTTTTATAAATGCATAATAATAATATAAATTTATAAAAATTTATAATAATGATATAAATTTATTAAATATAACATCTACATTACGTTTTTATTTTTACCAAAGTTATCAAATACCACAATAATTAACTAATAATTTCATACAATAATTAATAATTATTATTATTAAGAAAGCTTTTGTTTAGTATTTTTTAAAATGTAAATTTTAAAAGGTCTCTGCTCAAAAAATTCTCGCAATGTGGAGTGTGTCGTTTAGAACATGAAAACTTTCACTGTATGCTTTCATGACGAAGTATAATTTAAAAGTAAGATAGATTCAGAGCATTGTGAATAAGAATACCTAGGAGGAGGAATTTAATAGAATATTAAGAGAGTTAAAAAAGAACTTATGCAAGTATCTATAACAGCAAGTTCGGGAGGCTAGCAAGAGCAAATATTGGCAATGGATACCAAAGATTTTAGTACTCAAAGATTCTGGCTGTTAGAAAGTTATAGGATTTAAAGAAAACCAAAAGATAATATTGATTATAGGTTAAGTTAGGTTAGATAGATTATATCTGTATTTAAAGCTGGAAATTGGTTGATAATTTATCGAAAACAAGGACACGATATGTACGTAACAAGTTGAGCTATTGTTATCTGTCCGAAGCTGTTAAATATGGATGGAAAATAAATAAATAAAATAAAAGCTTCTCTATAATTTACATTTTTTAAGTTGTGCTTCTATTAATACAAATTGAGGAGCTTCGTGCAAGACGGAGCTATGCCACAACACTAGTTTTGTGAGATGTTAAGGAAAAATTTTGCCTTCTACGAAAGGTAATTTTTCAATATAAATCGCGTAAATAAAAATACAATTTTTTTACTTAAACTTATTAATACATATGAAGATAGTGTATCTGGGAAAATGTTTTATCTTTTATTTATTTTGATATTTAATTATTTATTTTAACACGTTGACCGCCACGGTGGTCATCGGTGATCGGAGTGCTTCAAATGTTTATAATTATAAAAATAAAACGAACATTGATAGTTAATAAATTTTGAACATCATCATTGCTATTAGAGAACACTTTGAAATAAAATGTGCGCTATTCAACGATTAAAAATTCTTCCTCAAATTCTGAATTCAACGATTAACTTTGGTAAAAATTGAAAAAAAGATCGAGAACGAGAGATTCATTTTTATCGAATTTTCCATCCACCGGTGCGGCGTCCTGATCAAAACATGTGATTTCGGCGTGGCGGTCAACGTGTTAATTAACTTTAATATTTTTCTGTGTGCTTAAATTCGAAAGTTGGCTTAAGAAGAAAGTTTTTCATATATTGTTCTTATAATAGAATGCTTTATTTACAAGTACAGTAAATAGTAGTTATTTACAGCACTTGACAAAACATATGTTTTTAAACGTTCTAATTGTATTTATATGCGTGGAAAAATTCTGAATATATCCACTATCGAATAATTTTGTAAATAAACAGTTGAAAGAAACATTACAAATATATTTTATATATTTATAGAGTTTTTTACTTAAATATAGTTTATAAATATTTAATTATTAAGAATTAAGTATTGGTAAGTGTGTTGACTCCCACAGTGTTCGTGGAGTCGATAATATAGCATCAAAGATGCCAACACGTTTTATAACAATAAACAGATAAATATATTTGTATCAGATAAGACAAAGTTCACAATGTAATAGTTCACAGTTCTAGTTCAGTTCTTGTTCGATGGTGATACAATTCTAACTTGTTGTTCCTGGTACAGTTCACGTTCAAATACAGTTCTTAATGCAGTTCACAATTCAATTCTAATCTTATTCACAGTTCAATTCTCATCTTATTCTTAGTTCAATTCTCCTCTTATTCTATCTTAGTTCTAATCTTGACAGTCCTTAAATATTAGACACCCTTGTTAGGCGTGTCGTCGCCAAGAGGGTGGGAGGCATGATATGTCCAATCGGTTAAAAATTCTGGAGTCAAGAGAGGTGGTCAATGTCACGCCCTCAGAGTTCGTATGTCAGTCCCAAGTCAGGTAAGCGCAGATGTGACGGTGTCAGAAGGTCGCAGCTCAAGTACACGTGCGTCAGTTCTTGGTGAGGTTTTAGGGTACGGCACTTTGCTATTGAGCAGAAATCGACAAACACTGAAATATTCGCCAGTTTCTAGATCGTAAACTAATAACATGCCAGATGTGAAAATGACCGTTCTCAAAAATAGCTAGAGTTCGTCCGTATCATAAATTAAGTCGTTCGCTGTCCTTAACAAAGTGATTGTGACGCGCGATAATAGACTATTAATATTACAATAATTCCTTAACACTAGAACTACCAAAGTGGTCAAAATGACCCATTCGTAATTTTTTACAGCAATTTTATAAATTTACTATGGCATCTCAGAGACAATTTTCTGTGATTTTCTGTTAAAAAAGTAGATAAAGCTTTGTTTCCCTTGCATTGTGTATCTTTTTATATACCTTTCATTATGATTTTTTCGGTAGAAATAAGTATGCTTTAATCGTCGGTAGTTCTAGTGTTAATTACGCAACACTCTCATTTGACGTTCTCTCAACACTCTGTTCTACTCGGTTCAACACTGTCCCACCTACGTTCAACTCTTTTTTACTCTACTCTACGTTCGACACACTCCCACGTTACGTTCAACTCTCTCATCAACACTGTCCTCCGCTTTCTCCAATTCTCCCCGTTCAACCCTGCTTCTCCTTCAGTCCAACTCTCCCTCCGCCACGACTCATCGTCCGTCCGTTGGGTCCGGTCCCTGTCCCGTTGCCTTCCATAAACTATGAGTTCTTAAAACTACGAGTTCTTAAAACTACGACACTACATATTATATTTTATATATAAAAAAGGAGCAGATGAACATAACACGCTTCAGACGTAACGCGTTTACGAAGTCCATAAACTATCCAATAAGACTAGCTTACACGCGTGTCGTCACTAGACACGAATATTCTGTATTAGGCCAATTTAGATAGAGGGATCGATTATCAGTCTCGCGGAAAGTTAGTTCGCTGTACAGCAGAGGCTCATACCACCGTAACCGTAGCCATCGTAACCGTGAAAGCCTGAAAATCACATCACGTGATTCGGTATCGAATAAGTATTACCGTCCAACATTATATTTATATCCTATCTGAAAGAAATTTATCGCCAATTCGGTGATTGCAATTCGAAACGATTCCACCACAGTTTACGGAATTTTATGCCGGTTAATATTAGAACTACCGAAGTGGTCAAAATCACTTGTTTGTTATTTTTCATATAAATTCTATGAATCAAGAAAGGTGTACTTTCAGAAGTTTTCAGTGATTTTCTTAACACTTTGACGTCCGCACGTTTCATGCTAGGACTCTCACCTGCCGCCGGTGCTTTTCGCACAACGTTCGCAGTACACCTGCGACATATTTATTTAAATAAAAGGACCCAAGCTATCCTGATCTAAAGTTCACGATATCAAAGAGAGGAACTAAGAACGATTGAAATTTATTAAATGGTGAACATCAAATCCCAAATTCTCGAATAATTTGTACAATACCGATTAATAATACAGTCGTTGACAGTGTAAAGTCACATCTTCGCGATACCGGCATGTTACAAATGTTTAAAATTCTTCAAAGTACAACCCTTGGGCATCGATACACTTTTGCCAGCGATTTTTCCATGCACGGTAGGTGTTGACTTCCACAGTGTTCGTGGAGTCGATTATATAGCATCAAAGATGCCAACACGGTTTATAACAATAATAGATAATATATTTAATTCAGAAATTACAAGTTCCACGGTTCTATAGTTCACAATGGTTCTGATAGTTCTGATGCAGTTCTAGTACAGTTCTTGTTCAATTCTAGTGCAGTTCTAATGTTGTTCACAGTTCAATTCTAATTTAGTTCTAATCTAATCGTAACAGTGACATTCCTTAAATATTAGACACCCTTGTTAGGCGTGTCGTCGCCAAGAGGGCGGGAGGCATGATATGTCCAATCAGTTGAAAATTCCGGTGTCAAGAGAGGTGGTCAATGTCATGCCCTCAGAATTCGTGTGTCAGTCCCAAGTCAGGTAAGTGCAGATGTGACGGTGTCAGAAGGTAGCAGCTGAAGTACACGTGCGTCAGTTCTTGGCGAAGATTAGGATACGGCAATTTGCTGTTGAGCAGAAATCGACGAACACCGAAATATTGGCCAGTTTCTAGGTCGTAAACTAATAACATGCCAGATGTGAAAATGACAGTTCTCAAAAATAGATAGGGTTCGTCCGTGTCATAAATTAAGTCGTTAGCTGTCCTTAACAGTAGGCATCCTGGAAGGCGTCGACGGGAACCCCGTTTAGAGCTTTCGTCACGGCGGTTTGGTTCGTTTCTACGGTTCCAAAATGGATTCCTTTGAGGGCAGTCTTGATCCTCGAGAACAAGAAGAAGTCTGCCGGAACCATGTCAGGACTGTTACGGGGGCTGAGGTATTCTTACCAAGCTATGTGTTAAGTACCCGTGGTTGCCCTGGTTAGGCGATCGGGTTTTGTCGGGTATTTGCACGTGGTGTGCCGACTAATAAAAGAATGATTGATGTTTCAGGATCTAACTACGTCTATATTTATACTTTGTACAAGTTCTATCTCTATGTGTAGTCGATTATGAGCGAAGTGTCGATGGATTCTAAGCGAGGTGTTCTTGGTTTCTAAGCTAGTTGGATTCTAATTTTACAAAAATATGTACAAGCACACGATGCCTCGGAAGAGGGGCATCGGCGGGGTTGAGAGACACGGATTGGTCAATGACAATTTTCCGAGTGAGATGTTGNTTTATAACAATAATAGATAATATATTTAATTCAGAAATTACAAGTTCCACGGTTCTATAGTTCACAATGGTTCTGATAGTTCTGATGCAGTTCTAGTACAGTTCTTGTTCAATTCTAGTGCAGTTCTAATGTTGTTCACAGTTCAATTCTAATTTAGTTCTAATCTAATCGTAACAGTGACATTCCTTAAATATTAGACACCCTTGTTAGGCGTGTCGTCGCCAAGAGGGCGGGAGGCATGATATGTCCAATCAGTTGAAAATTCCGGTGTCAAGAGAGGTGGTCAATGTCATGCCCTCAGAATTCGTGTGTCAGTCCCAAGTCAGGTAAGTGCAGATGTGACGGTGTCAGAAGGTAGCAGCTGAAGTACACGTGCGTCAGTTCTTGGCGAAGATTAGGATACGGCAATTTGCTGTTGAGCAGAAATCGACGAACACCGAAATATTGGCCAGTTTCTAGGTCGTAAACTAATAACATGCCAGATGTGAAAATGACAGTTCTCAAAAATAGATAGGGTTCGTCCGTGTCATAAATTAAGTCGTTAGCTGTCCTTAACAGTAGGCATCCTGGAAGGCGTCGACGGGAACCCCGTTTAGAGCTTTCGTCACGGCGGTTTGGTTCGTTTCTACGGTTCCAAAATGGATTCCTTTGAGGGCAGTCTTGATCCTCGAGAACAAGAAGAAGTCTGCCGGAACCATGTCAGGACTGTTACGGGGGCTGAGGTATTCTTACCAAGCTATGTGTTAAGTACCCGTGGTTGCCCTGGTTAGGCGATCGGGTTTTGTCGGGTATTTGCACGTGGTGTGCCGACTAATAAAAGAATGATTGATGTTTCAGGATCTAACTACGTCTATATTTATACTTTGTACAAGTTCTATCTCTATGTGTAGTCGATTATGAGCGAAGTGTCGATGGATTCTAAGCGAGGTGTTCTTGGTTTCTAAGCTAGTTGGATTCTAATTTTACAAAAATATGTACAAGCACACGATGCCTCGGAAGAGGGGCATCGGCGGGGTTGAGAGACACGGATTGGTCAATGACAATTTTCCGAGTGAGACGTTGGATGTGGTGAATACTATCTGATTGGTGTACAAAAACAAAGCTAACGAAAATACGCCTCCAAGTCGACGGTCACTCTCAAGTACCGATCGACCCTTGAGTGACGCGCGCGGGAAATCCGTGTTCCTCTTGACAATACCGCAGCAGGTAACAAATTTGGGAGACGCTCCGAGGCCGTTGAAAACAGGCTAAACTAAACGAGTGTGGGCAATCTGGTATGCAGCTGATGATAATAAACAGGAAAGTCGAAAATACGAATAGCTAAGGTGCCCGATGGCCTCCCAGATTTATGACCGCTTGTGAATGAAAAAACTAAAGTTGCTGGGCCGCATCTGGCTGGACAATAATAGCGCTGGTCGAGTAGCATGTCCTAAACACTATGCTTGGCCAGGAACTCCCGGACGCGCAGAACGATGTGGCTGGGAGCGTTGTCGTGGTGCAGGTGCCACGTAGTGGCGATCTCCTTTCGGGTGCGGACCATCCTTTTTTTTAATCTGTTGAGCACTTGCACTCATTCGATGATCGCTATTCAAAAGTTCACGAACACGGGAAACATTTTTGTCACATTTACTGCTTGACGGCCGTCAAGTTCGGTGCTTATCCTCCACATCTTCCCGACCATTTTTAAACAAATTCAACCACCTGAAAACTTGAGAATAGGAAGGAGCAGTGTCCCCGTATGCTTCCTTAATTATTTGGTCGATATCGACGGGGCTTTTATTCATTTTAGCACAGAATTTAATCGCATAACGTTGTTCGATTGTTTTCTCCATTGTGCGTCGTGACACGGACACTAACAAGAGGTTCACGGAAACTACGATTCTGACGTTCCGAGAGTGTTGGAAAGGCCCGGGTTGCAGGCGTTTTAAAGCTAAGAGTCCCCCTGACCTAAATCAATAAATTCAAATACGCTGGGACCAGGAAAAATGGCGGAAAAAAACAAATTGCATTGCTTTCCGGACACACCCTGTATGAAGAAAGGTTTAATTCCTTTGCGATATACATTTTTTTTCAAATATCTATCGTCGTGATTTCTTTGGTACAAATAAATCTACCTCAATCGTCGGTAGTTCTATTAAAGCGTTTTGTTCCTCCATTCCTAGAACGAAGCCCGAACGTGCCGAGCGAAATCGAATATTTATATGTCCGGAGGACTTATTCTAAGAAATATTCAAATCTCACGCAACGGAAATTCCCAGCCCCGATAAGAATATGTTTCGCCGGCAGACGTTTATACGTCTCGAAATCCTCGAGTCTGAAAAGCGGCGACCACGTTCTTCTCTTTTACCTTTTGGGAATCGAGCTTTTCACCCTCGGGCAGTAGGGCGGACGAGCCTTTCTATTGATGGGCGGTTGGCTCGCTCCGAAAGCACATTTTTCTCTAACCCTACACGACAGGAATGAGAAGGTCGAACCTCCTCTACCCTCAACACCCTCGTCCAAACAACCATACTTCCTTTTTACCGTGACCACTCGCGTCCGGGCTAATGATTATTTTTCAATCGATTTGTTCGCTGTAACGTCCAACGATCGAACTGTCGGCCGTCTCTTATGTTTTTCATGATCTCGTTTCGATTTACAGCGTTGCCGGGTTTATTGTTCCACAGTCCCTGGCCATCGAATTAGGACCACGAAAATTTCATGATTTGTTGCATAAATCACAAATGTTCCCATGTTTAGAGCATTCATCGTGAAACAACGTCCGTACATTGTACACTTAACCCGATCTTTCAACGTAGTTAAATTATTTTTTAAAACAATTCAAATGTTTCCAAACTTTCAGTTTGGCCAGTCATTTTGACCGCTTTGGTAGGTTTTGTGTTAACCCTCTATGGGACCGTGTGACTTAAAAGTTACAAACTGATGTATCTACATTTTAAAAAATTAATTTTCTTCAGTTATCACTGCACTATTAAATTTGATTACTGTATTACTGTAGTAACACCACGATCCATCTACGGTAATTAATAGTTTAAACATTTTCAAATCAAAGTGAAAAACTGTAATCAATCGTAATTTTTTCTCCAATAAGCAGAGAAAACTCGGTACGTAATATATTACCGATAAGCAATTGTTACAGGATAATAATCATTATGAAATGAAAACGCACTGCTGTGTTTTTTTAAACACTTCGTTAACCAATTAGCGAATAATTTTCGTTAACAAGCATAAGATTTCTTTTTCTTAAAAATATAACGAACCTCGATTCGTTCATGTCGAGCGATCCAACTCGTGCAAGCAGTAGTCGTGGTGATCGCTTCTCAGACACCTCAAGACCTTCCTTGTGCAGGATCCGTTGCAACAACGAGCATCAAGATAGTGTCGTAATTTATGCGACAGTCGTTTGTTTCGGCCCTGTCCTCCTGGTGATAGTGGGCTACGAATACGCTTTGGTTATTCCTGCCTTAACATATCGTGTAACATAACGTGTGTAACATTTAGGTACGTTAGTCCTGGAGGATCCGTTTCGATCCAATTTTCGTGCCATGATCGGACGACCAACTTCGTGCACTCTCAGCAGAGGTTTTTTTTATTCAGAACTGTTTATAATATAACACCCGTAACACTGTTTCGCTCCAACTCGATAAGAAAATTGCGAAAACTTTTGTACAACACTGTACCTCTACAGANGCACTATTAAATTTGATTACTGTATTACTGTAGTAACACCACGATCCATCTACGGTAATTAATAGTTTAAACATTTTCAAATCAAAGTGAAAAACTGTAATCAATCGTAATTTTTTCTCCAATAAGCAGAGAAAACTCGGTACGTAATATATTACCGATAAGCAATTGTTACAGGATAATAATCATTATGAAATGAAAACGCACTGCTGTGTTTTTTTAAACACTTCGTTAACCAATTAGCGAATAATTTTCGTTAACAAGCATAAGATTTCTTTTTCTTAAAAATATAACGAACCTCGATTCGTTCATGTCGAGCGATCCAACTCGTGCAAGCAGTAGTCGTGGTGATCGCTTCTCAGACACCTCAAGACCTTCCTTGTGCAGGATCCGTTGCAACAACGAGCATCAAGATAGTGTCGTAATTTATGCGACAGTCGTTTGTTTCGGCCCTGTCCTCCTGGTGATAGTGGGTTACGAATACGCTTTGGTTATTCCTGCCTTAACATATCGTGTAACATAACGTGTGTAACATTTAGGTACGTTAGTCCTGGAGGATCCGTTTCGATCCAATTTTCGTGCCATGATCGGACGACCAACTTCGTGCACTCTCAGCAGAGGTTTTTTTTATTCAGAACTGTTTATAATATAACACCCGTAACACTGTTTCGCTCCAACTCGATAAGAAAATTGCGAAAACTTTTGTACAACACTGTACCTCTACAGAACTGGATAACACGATTTTTGTTTAACATATTTAAAAACTAAATTACCTTAAAATAATGCGACCTTGCAACAACCAGAAAACAAATCAAAATTACAGATTTTTTAAAGAGGATAGAAGGTGCAAAAAATCTAAACGAAGAAGAAGGTTCGGAAAGCGAAGATGGTACCGTTCAACCGAAAAAACGTTTTCGTTTGATTCTACTGAGTAGCGATGAGGAAGAAATTTATTAAATTAAGGTTACATTAAATGAAAATAATATTTTTTGTTTTTTTTTTCGTTTTGTGATATACATGCATTTATATCTTTAATAAAAATTAAGTTGCTTGTATGGAATGGAAAAAAAATGTTTCTTTTTAATAAGTTTTCGGAACGTAACCCCCCTTTTTGTACTGGCTTTGTGTCTCATATAACAGTTTCATACAGCACGGTATTTTCTAGGAACCTATCTATCGTGTTATAGGAGGGTTACCTGTAGCTGGTTATTAGAATCACTTCATAAGTGTATATTCTTTCCGTGTTTTCCGTTAAACTCACTTTCATGCTGCAAACGCGTCCTTTTAACTGCACATTACCAAATGTCCCTCTCGTTCCACTGTGGGTAACGTTTTTCATGGCTGATACATCAGAACACGCATTCAAACAGGCATTCAAACGGTCATAACAGTTCGCTCACTCACCCATATACACGTACACACACACTCATTTGCTCAGGTCATTGAACTTAGGAAAGTTCACGAGCCTCGATCAACTGTTTATGTGTCTTTTAAAATCTAACGTGCTCGTGAACTCTCCTGTTGGCGACCGCTTCATACGAAAATACAGCAAAGACTCGATAAGTGTTCAAAATTTGGGACCGGCGAGGAACATTTTGCGGACAGGAGATTCGCTTCTGCAAACCGTTTGTGTCTCACCGACGTCGACGAACGTAGAAAAAGACAGTTTGACGTCTTCGTCGAAGAAAGAGGAACTAAGCGTCGAGGTGGTCGTAAAGATTAAATGCTTACATATCGATGAGGCAATACTAATGCATCGAACAAACTTCTTTATTTTTAATTTTTTTTTAATAAAAATTTCACTAACATATCGGTGAAATCTTGCTGATTAACCCTCTAAAAATTACGATTGATTACAGTTTTTCACTTTGATTTACAAATGTTTTAACTAATAATTACTGTAGATGGATCCNTAAATGCTTACATATCGATGAGGCAATACTAATGCATCGAACAAACTTCTTTATTTTTAATTTTTTTTTAATAAAAATTTCACTAACATATCGGTGAAATCTTGCTGATTAACCCTCTAAAAATTACGATTGATTACAGTTTTTCACTTTGATTTACAAATGTTTTAACTAATAATTACTGTAGATGGATCCTGGTGTCACCACAGTAATACAGTAATCAAATTTAATAGTGCAGTGATAACTAAACAAAACTAATTTTTTCAAATATAGATACATCGGTTTGTAACTTTTAAGTCACACGGTCCCATAGAGGGTTAAAATGAGACCAAACATGATATTGTTACGACAATTGATTACGATGATCAGGCTTGTAAATGTTTCTCTTTCCTCACTGTTTCTTTCCATGCGTTCACAGATAGTAAATTATTTCAAGATTATTCAGGTTAATTAAAAATATCGTAACAATTTCGTCTCATTTTAACCAGGAAAAACTCATCGATACGTTAATGAAATTGTCATAAAAAAGAAATGAAAAATAAAAAAGTTTGATCGCTGATTATTTGATCAGTGTTATCTCACCGATACGAATACGATAGAGATTTTCAAATTTCTGTCATATTTCTCCCATGCTTGCATCACAGGGGAATCCCCAGTGGTGGGGATAACCCGCGAACACTAAACGTATAGATCCTTTCCAACATTTAGCCAGTCTTTACCGTAAAACTAAAGGTTGTACAATGCTGCAGTGAATCTGTTAAAAATAAGCGTTATCACACAGTATAGTATACGTATATTTTTAATGTTTTAGAAATAGTCGCATATACTGTTGCGGTCCTCTTCCTTGCAAGGGTCAGGTATTGGTTTATGGTACTCACTGAGTGTCTGGCTTTTCCTTTGCGTTTTTCGTTAGTCCGATTTAGTCCTTCAACCTAAGAACACCATTCCAAGTCATTTTTGTAAAACATCATTAACCCTTTGCGGACGAGTGTCGGTAAATAGCCGCCCAAGTCTTTTAGCCATCCAAATCTGTGAAATTATCTTTCTAAGCAATAAGATGCGCAATGTATAGTATACTAAACATTATTATCCTTTCTTTGTAAAAAAACGAGGGATTTTTAACTATGAAGTTTCTATCGAATTGTCGAATGTGCAACATGACTCCGTCCGCAAAGGGTTAATAGATATTAGTAAATATACAGTACCGTGCAAAAGTCTTAGACCACCTGGCAGAAAAAATATTTTGCTATCTTAGAAACAAATTTAAGATGGATTAATATTATTTTTATTTTGACGTTATTTCTTTAATTTTTTTTTAAGAATTAGATTCACGAGGTGTTAATTAGATTGAGAAATATTGATTAATTTAAAACGACCAATATTTCGTGTATTCTCTTTTTACTTTCGCTACTTTTTCTTTTTTTAGATATATGTTGAAAAAATTTTAAGAAACTCACTTTGCATTTCCTGCCATTCTGTTATCGACAATTTAAGAAGCTGATTTTTTCCTTTCTGGCTTCCTTCGTATGCTTCCTTTATACTTTGCATACGCGTTCCATAATATTTTAATCAAGGCTCTGCTCGTTAAAGAATTTTTAAAACATATTTTCACCAGATAAAATTATGCATGACCAACGCAAGACAGGCAATATTGAAAAATTTGAATTTAACAGTGTTAAGAAATGCTTCTCTAAAATATGTTTAATTGCAGTTACAAGATCAATAATGTAGATGGTATAAGACTTTTACACAGTACTGTACTTACAAGGGACATCACCCAAATGACACACGCCGATTTTGATGAAATTTTGATATGTTATAGAACTCGAAAAAAAATACGTGTCAAATATTTTTTCGAGTTCTATAACATATCAAAATTTCATCAAAATCGGCGTGTGTCATTTGGGTGATGTCCCTTGTTAGTTAAAACTCTGTTGAATTTATTTTACAAATAAATATTCAACAGAATCTTACACTGGTCTAATAAAATTTGCTATACGAACAGATTAGTTCATTTCACGACAATTACGATACCGCCTAATGTATGTATCAGTACTCCTGTAACTCCTGAATACAAGAATCATATTTATCTGTTTTGCGGCTACCGAAACCTTGTCGGTTTATCATGTTTTCGTTCTTCATTAATGTCTCCTGTAAAGGGTTAATTTTCAGCAACGAAGTTCAGCTCGTAAATATCATTTAAAGCTAGCCAAATTGTCGGACGATATGAAAGGAAATTCGGAGAATTCGGGAGTATTAAGGGGGTGGAGAGGTTGCGGAGGTCTCTGGTTTACAGGCAGGTGGTCGAGACGCAGAAGAGCAGGAAGGGAAGAGTAATCAAGCGCTTCTGCTACTCTATTGCAAGACAACAGATCCGAAACAAACGACTGTTTCATAAATCATTCTTGTTACATTTCTAGCATATTTCGAAACGTGAACGCGAAACGCTGTTCCAGCCGACAAGCTGCTGGAAATCACAGAGGCATTTCATGAATTTTGTGCAACAAAAAGTAATCGCCGAAGGCAATGTATAGTTGCAAGTTTAATTAATCCATTGGTGTATATTGTTTGAGTAATAGCGTACTGCTTTTGTTTCGAAATTAATTCGATGGAATCTTTTTAGGTGAACAAATATGAGTGGAAGGTATTTTGACTGTAAATTCGTTTAACCCTCTGTGGCGCCGCGTGTTTTTAAAATTATTTAAAGTTTTTAAAATTAAAATTATTTTATTTAGTTATCACTGTAAAATCAAGTTTGATTACTGGATTACCGTAACGATACCACGATCCATTTATAGCAATTATTGGTTTAAAAATTTTCAAATTAAAGTGAAAATTGTGATTAATCGTAATTTTTTCTCTCACAAGCAAACAAAATTCGAGCTATAGAAGGTTAATAATATGTATAAATAGTAATTGGACGAATATGGAATTAATCAGATTGATACGATAATCGTTTTTTGGTATTATAATTTGAAGAAACATAAATTAAATACACTTGCGGTGATAATTAGTATATAATGTACTAAGGATACGTAACATTTATATTAATATACAAAATTTAATTGCCTTTATTATGATATTTATTTAAAAGATGCGGTGAATAGACAAAAAATATTTAAAATTAAATTATTGTATATTATTGCAAAAGCGGTCAAGAGGAAAGGTATAAAATACAAAATACACAACAAGGAATTATTATAGCTAGGTAAACATTTTAATTGCATAATAATCAATTAAAATACTGCGTCTGATAGTATTTGATGCAATATATGTAAAACTCAGGGCACGTTGAAAAGGTGTATTGTAAATCTTAGGTGTTCAAAATAGTACACTTCAAAGAAAATAAATAAATTCATGTATAATTTGTTCCTTGCGCCAGTATTTTTTATTTTGTTCAAGAATAACCTGCAATGTTTAATTCTCAAACTTATTTCGTAATTAATTGCAGCCCAAATTCTATTAGTAAGTATCAGTTAGAAAAATGGCTTCTGATTGAACTTCAGAAAGTAATGGTTGCTCTGATCATATTAATCATTAGTACTTAAATCGTAGACCATATCTTCTTCCAATGATACAGGCACATTTGCATACATATATAAAAAATTGAGTTCATTATCGCTGATAATTCGATCACTTCTATTTTCTATCTTACTTCATATAAATCAAGAACAATAAAAAATAAAATTATGTTCAGCATAGCTGAAAATACAATAATAACTATTTCAATTTTACTGCCATACAATTTAAAATATGCCTAATAAACATCATTCTAATTTCTAAGATTTTCCTCCAAGACACACTTTCTAGATACTATTTTCCAAAATTATAATTTTCTGTTTACCAGTGAAAAAATAATAGTCAAACGTTAGAAAGCAAATTTTTTATTAAAAATTCTCAATTAATACCTGTTTAACTTCAACATTAATAATGCAACATTTTTTTAAACATAAAAATCTTTCTTCGGACTGAATTCTTATTTTGATACGAAACCCTGTAATCCTGTAATCCGATTCGCCTCGGTTCATCCTACGTCCAAACACACGCGAAACGTCATATTTCTTTTTTCTTGGTACCATCGTACAACAATACCCTTAACAAGAGAATGCAAAAAGCATTCTCTACAGAGAATAGTATACATACTGAAAACACTCTAGAAACCCGTTAGTCGCGAACCGTAAAACAGAAATGAAACGTTGCTCGCTGACAATAAGTCGAACATCCAACTGCTCGATTGCCCTCGACGGCGACAATACGACGAAACAATAGCCGAAGTTCGATTCACGAGTATTCTCGAGAGGCATCAGAAGTGTTCGGTAATATGAAAGTTAAGAGAATGGAGTGGCCTCGGTGGCTCCGGTTTACGAGGCTGACAGAGGGCTGGGCGAGGAATAATCAAGCCGCACTTCTGCGTTCCGCTATCGCAAGCCAACGGATTCGAAACAAACGACTGTCGTATAAATTACGATGATATCTGTTGGAGAACAGTGTGCCACTCGAATCCCCGTGAAGCAGCCGCGAGAAAGACGGAAAATAGAGAGGATCGGAAAGAAGAAAAGAGGGAGAGCCAAGCCATTCGCCTAGTCCTTGATACTCGTTAACGCGTCCTTTGACCGAATCGAGTATTTCCTTGGTGGAACGAACCCAGACACCGGTCCAGGACGATTTACTTAATGAGCTTGCGCCGATATCTTCGGACTCTCTGACTTTATCGGTTGGACAGAATCGTTGACAGTGAAAGGGAACTGCCGCCAGCGAACGACTTTATTAATCGGAGAAGGTTTTTAAGCGGCGCCCGCGGTGAGGGAATGTTATCGTTCCCCTCTGGGAACCGGTTCACGTTTTTTCGTTGGAAGCGTGTGGCAAAAAAGGGATCCGCAGGCTGGAAGAAAATTTATGAGCTTGCGGTGGGATCTTTTTCTCACGAATTTTGTGCCTCGCTTATTTGAATACTATATTACCACTGTTTATATATGGAGCATCTTTCGTAGGAGCGAACGTGTGAGTTATTAAAAGGATTATTAGGTGGTTTAATTGATGAATCTTTTAATCCTTTGCGGACGAACACTCTTTCGATTCTGATTCGTGGTTAAATAATTAGACAGAAAATAAAATAGAGAAGAGATAAATAGTCGATGAAACTTCGCATCGGCGTCTGTTATTCGTTTGGATTAATAGTAACTAAAGCACTAAGGATTAATAGGGATAGAGATACGTAGTATACGGTGTGTCCGGTTTGTTCGTGTACGCGCTGTTATTTTCTTAGTTATTTAACACTAGAACTACCGTACCGGTCAAAATGTACTGGTTCGTAATTTTTCATAGAAATTTTATAAATTTGCGGTAGCGCAATTTTAGGGATTTTCTATAATTTTTTGAAGAAAATATGCAGAAAGAATTGCCAGCCTTGTTATAAGTATTTTTTCAAATACTCGTCATTTTGATTTCTTTGGTACAGATAAGACTGTCTTAATCGTCGGTAGTTCTAGTGTTAAAATACAAAAAAGTGTTTCGTATAAAAGTTATTTGATTTTATAGGAAAAATATAATAAGATATTTCGATTCCTTTTCGCATTCTTGTTTAAAGAGATATTCTTATTTAAATGGAACCATATATTTTTATTAGTGCCACTTTATTATACTTTCCAAGACGTGTGCGGTGATTTCTTATTACTAATGAATCGGATATTTTTATAAATATTAGTAAGAATATTTAGTAGTATTTTTAAGATTTACGAGACGATGAACATTTTAATACATGTTACGCTTACTATTATCTTAGTACCTTTTATCTTTCTATTATCTTTCTTACTATTTTCATTTCTATTTGTTGGATATCATTCTAAGGTACGGGCTAGTTTTATAGTTACCCGTCATTGCAAGTGTTGGGTTCCGGGGTCACATAATCGAGTTCAACTTAATATATATTAATGTAGATAAATATTAGTAAGAATATTTAGTAGTGTTTTTAAGATCTACGAGACGATGAACAATTGAATACGACACGTTACGCTTACTATTATTTCAGTAACTTTATAATTACAAGGGAGATGTGTCGCGTGCTCTTTGTTGAATTCTAATGCTCCCGAATTTGCAATCTTTAAAGTATTTATATCTTTTGGAAATGGGTGGAGTGGATGATCTAGCCCCTTGATGAGCCATCCTAGGCAGAGTCAGACCCCGACTCTTAGCACGATTGACTTGTCTTAAAACCAATATTTGCCGTGACCAAGGTTGGTCCGCGAATCCTATCTGCTCTAGACCTAGTCATCCAACACCAGTCTCTAAAAATTTCCCTTCCTATTTAATCTCGTTACCCATAAACCCAAACCATACGCCTCAGTCCCTTACCTGATAATTACTACTGGGCCCTTCCTCATTTCCACAATCTAAAAAGAAAAACCATCTATACGATAAATATAAAAAGACAGACACATTTTGACCAGAATAGACTTGCGTTTTAGAATCGGCAGAAACAGCGGCCAAACTATCCTGTAACAATCTAGAATATTTATTCTATAAACCTTCGTGAATGTAAAGATTCTGTTGGATAACTAGGTCTGGAGTAGATAGGACCCGTGGATCAACCTTAGACACGGCAAATATTGGTCCTAAGACGAGTCAGTCGTGCTGAGGCTCTGGGTCTGACTCTGCCTGGGATGGCTCATCCTAGGTCATCCACACTGCCCATTTCCAAAAGATATAAATACCTTAAGAACTGCAAAACGTAAGCATTAGAATTCAACAAAGAGCACGCGACACATCTCCCTTGTAATTTCACTCAGAACCACAGTTTGGAATAAATCTTTCTTTATACAAAAATATTATTAAGTTGAACTCGATTCTGTGACCTCGGGATCCAACAATTCCGTTTTGTAAGTAAAGTACTCGTTATTATTATAAATCGGAATACGACACATTTTTTAAAATGATAGGGACTGATTAATA
>SMSQ01006013.1:0-24072 GCA_019453375.1 Ctenoplectra terminalis | reverse complement strand
ACATGTTACGCTTACTATTATCTTAGTACCTTTTATCTTTCTATTATCTTTCTTACTATTTTCATTTCTATTTGTTGGATATCATTCTAAGGTACGGGCTAGTTTTATAGTTACCCGTCATTGCAAGTGTTGGGTTCCGGGGTCACATAATCGAGTTCAACTTAATATATATTAATGTAGATAAATATTAGTAAGAATATTTAGTAGTGTTTTTAAGATCTACGAGACGATGAACAATTGAATACGACACGTTACGCTTACTATTATTTCAGTAACTTTAATCTTTCTATTATCTTTCTTACTATTTTCATTTCCATTTGTTGGATACCGCTCTAAGGTACCGGCTAGTTTTATAGTTACCCGTCATTGCCAGTGTTGGATTCGGGGGTCACAGAATCGAGTTCAACTTAATAATATTTTTTTATAAAGAAAGATTTACTCCAAACTGTGGTTCTGAGTGAAATTACAAGGGAGATGTGTCGCGTGCTCTTTGTTGAATTCTAATGCTCCCGAATTTGCAATCTTTAAAGTATTTATATCTTTTGGAAATGGGTGGAGTGGATGATCTAGCCCCTTGATGAGCCATCCTAGGCAGAGTCAGACCCCGACTCTTAGCACGATTGACTTGTCTTAAAACCAATATTTGCCGTGACCAAGGTTGGTCCGCGAATCCTATCTGCTCTAGACCTAGTCATCCAACACCAGTCTCTAAAAATTTCCCTTCCTATTTAATCTCGTTACCCATAAACCCAAACCATACGCCTCAGTCCCTTACCTGATAATTACTACTGGGCCCTTCCTCATTTCCACAATCTAAAAAGAAAAACCATCTATACGATAAATATAAAAAGACAGACACATTTTGACCAGAATAGACTTGCGTTTTAGAATCGGCAGAAACAGCGGCCAAACTATCCTGTAACAATCTAGAATATTTATTCTATAAACCTTCGTGAATGTAAAGATTCTGTTGGATAACTAGGTCTGGAGTAGATAGGACCCGTGGATCAACCTTAGACACGGCAAATATTGGTCCTAAGACGAGTCAGTCGTGCTGAGGCTCTGGGTCTGACTCTGCCTGGGATGGCTCATCCTAGGTCATCCACACTGCCCATTTCCAAAAGATATAAATACCTTAAGAACTGCAAAACGTAAGCATTAGAATTCAACAAAGAGCACGCGACACATCTCCCTTGTAATTTCACTCAGAACCACAGTTTGGAATAAATCTTTCTTTATACAAAAATATTATTAAGTTGAACTCGATTCTGTGACCTCGGGATCCAACAATTCCGTTTTGTAAGTAAAGTACTCGTTATTATTATAAATCGGAATACGACACATTTTTTAAAATGATAGGGACTGATTAATATTTAGAGACCAAATGTGAACGATATTTTAATTAGTAGCCATCGATTAAATCTTTCTTATAACTACTAAGAATTACGTTTCGTTGTCAAACTTCTTAAAGAGGGTCGAAATGCCCCATCTGACATCTCATCGTCCAGCTCCCATCAATGCCAAGAGCTTCGAACTTGAACGCAACAGGCAATCAATTTTAACTATCGATAAATCATATTTGGATCGTTGAGTGGCTTGTTTAATTATTCGTGAGATCTAATCCTTCTTTGTGTGTCAAGAGACACGATTCTAGTGTTCAGTTCTGCCTTAACGTTGCGTTTGCTATAAAAGCACTGTTCGCTGTGAAGCTTTATCGTATACATAGTTAGAAAGTTTTGATATTAGAATACTTCTTCCTTTATGAAGATTGCATAGATTAAACTGTTTAAATTTGTGAATTAGTTCGGATAAAATGAAAGAGCTTTTCAGCTGTGTGCAGTTTAATTTAATGAAATGAACAGCGACGAATTTCAGGAACGGATCGTTAATGTTATTAACGCTAGAACTACCGAAATGTTCAAAATAGCTAGTTTGTAATTTCTCGGATAAATTCTATTTTACAGTGAGGCACTTTTAGGAATTTGTTCTGTTTTTTCTTTTTTCTTTTTTCTTTGCGTAACGGCTTAAGTACTTACAAAAATATAAAATATTTTTTAATTAACAACAATTTTAGGAATTTGTTCTGTTTTTTCTGTTTTTTCTTTGTTTAACGCCTTAAGTACTTTCAAAAATATCAATTATTTTTCAATTAACAACAATTTGAATTTGGGTACGCAAAATTAGATACACTTATTCTATAATATTTCTGTAATATTCGTACCTTTGATATACTTTATAATATTTCTGTAATATGCGTACCAAATTTTATACACTTACTCTACAATATTTCTGTAATATGCGTACCAAATTTTATACACTTACTCTACAATATTTCTGTAATACGTGTACCAAATTTGATATACTTTATAATATTTCTGTAATATTCGTACCAAATTTGATATACTTTATAATATTTCTGTAACATGCGTACCAAATTTGATATACTTTCTAATATTTCTGTAACATGCGTACCAAATTTGATACACTTACTCTATAACATTTCTCTAATATGCATACGAAATTTTATAATAATACCGAATCTTAACCCTCTTAGTGCCGGTCGACGATATATCGTCGTTCGCTACACTTGCGAAGAGTGCCAACGACGATGTATCGTTGCGCATGCAATGGCGCCTTATTCTTCATATTGCGAGAGAGCTCTATCTCGAGATAAATTTATAAAACGTTATAAACGGTCTAATTTCATCGCAAAGGAATTAAAAAAATTCTTTTGGGTTTAACTTTTTGTTATATTCTGTGCTGGTTGGTGTCTGTTATATTCAATGCTAAATAAATTGCTCGTGTAAATAAAAATAAGTAAGTATTACATATTTTTAGTAGCCGGATAACTAAATATAAATGTTTAGAATAATACATAAATTTTTGTTTCAGTCACGTTATACCAGCTACACGATCCACTTGTTCCGTAGCAAATCTGTCTGACGCTTGCCGTGCATAATGGAGTTATCTTTTTGTTCTCAGGACCGATATTGGTTATTTTATTAAAAACGATTGAAAATAAAATACTTATATTTTATACTGTAAGCGGAAGACAGACAGGTAGGGAGGGAAAGAGATTGACATTACAATATTCGGAAGGGTTGTCAGAATGACTAAACGCTGGCACGTGAGGTTACTTGGTTTATTAAAATTATTAAAAAAGTTAATATTACTATTAATACACTGCTCTGCCTCGCCACTCTCTTCCCTCGTAACAACAATACAATAATGCCTCGCGCCCCGAACATGCACGCAATTAAGTACACCCACCCTCAGCCACTGTATCTTTTTCTCGCACACATCCCTTTCCACTCGCACCCAAAATCTTAGCAATCATTCCTTCCAATCGCGCAGTCACCTACACTTCGTTCTCACGGCCCAGTTTCTCAGTCCCAAACATATCCTAGATATAATCCAGACACTCTTCGCAAACACTCTTTCGGCCACTCAAGACTTTCGTCCACGGTCACTCACTTTTCCAAACATACCCGGTGCAATCCCACTTGCAACCATAAATCTATCCACACAACCATTCAATAGGCCCAACCACCGGCGTAGTCCCGTCGCGGGTATTGCCGACGGGACTTACAATACTACGTGACCTACATAAAACTGTGATCGAACGACGATTACTGCAAATATTGTTTGTAGAAGAGAAACTTGTTTCTATGTTTTTCATCATGATTTATATTGATCTTATTCATATGATTTTCAATAAGTATTGACATACAATTGGCATTAAATTACTCTCCCCTTCTTTCGCGATACGCTGCATTTTGAATTTTTTAAATATCACTCTTAGTTTGGTTTTTACGAGCTTTTTCCCAAACCTTAGTAGATTCGTCAAATTCGTCCGGTTATCTTCGCACGGGCACCCGTTTTTCGCGCGACACGAAAGAGGTTAAAATATCCACGCTTTTCGGTAACAATTCACGCGACACTTCGCGGAGTTCGTTCTGTCTGACAAATGATCATCGAGCGCCGGTAGAATGGACGGACTCAAAACGGCGTCCACGGCGAAAATTACTACGAACGAGCAACAAAATCGCATTTTTATCAATCACGCGATAGAAATGTCGCGGTTCCACGGCGGCGTTTCACGGGAAAGAGTGGCCAAGCTAACGATGGATCCTCCGATTTTTAAGTGACGTGGGAAAGGAGGAATGCGAAATGTTTACCGCGCATCCATCATTCGATTCGCGTCCATCGTACGGTTTGGCACTGCTCCGCTGGCTCTTCCGGTTGCTTTCATTGATAAGCGAGATAAGTGTGCCCATTGCGGTCGCGTTCCACACCGTGAGAAGAAGACGAATGACTTTCAATGACGACCGATCTGTGCGCGCGCGCGCGAGCGTCGATTTTTATCGATCTCAATTTCGAGATGATTTATCTACGCCAGCCTGCCGAAAACTCGTTCCGATCCGGGAACCCTTTCACCCGAACGGTTTATTTTTTATCGAACGCCGTTCGAAATTCCCGATGAAAAGTTGAGCATTCAAGATATCTGATTAAACCGTAACGTTCAAAAATTTGTTGGAGAGCTGTGAGAAAAATGAGAATTGTTTTGATTATAGTTACGACATCTTTGTTCTAAGTTTAATTCCAGATTGTATTCTTTGACTTGAATGGAAAATGTAGATCTGTTGAATTTTTTATGGTCTAAAGATAGTAAACCCTGATTACGAGAGATTGATATCGAGGAAGTTATATGTATGCGAAACATAATATGGGATGTCCCAAAAGGTCTGTAAGTCCATTTAATCCTCTATGGGACCGTGTGACTTAAAAGTTACAAACTGATGTATCTATATTTGAGAAAATTAATTTTGTTTAGTTATCACTGCAGTATTAAATTTGATTACTGTATTACTGTAAATTGTGTGACACCACGATCCATCTACGGTAATTATTAGTTAAAACATTTTCAAATCAAAGTGAAAAACTGTAATCAATCGTAATTTTTTCTCCAATAAGCAGACAAAATTCTGGCTATAGAGGGTTAAGATATAATTCTTAAAATGATTTCAAGCAACTTTTTCCTTTGCCAAAATGTCAAATTTAGCTCCGTTAACGAGTTATTAACGAAAAATACTGACCAATCGCAAAGCGAGTAAAACGATTGGCCATCAGTAGAAGTGTTGGTTCCGCGCCGTGCTTGTGTCTTGATGAACAAGTCAGGACGTATCGAAGTAACTGTGAACGAGTGTTAAAACACAGTTTATTTGTTCTGCACGAATAATTATTTATTTATTTATTTGGTATAACTTTTATTCAATAATCATGATTTTGAATCATCAATGATTAACAAGTATTAGGTATAACTTTGCAGTTTTTAAAATATATCGGTTTGTATTATAAGAGTATTTAAATTTAACTTATTATGAATTTCTAATAACTGTCGCTAATAAAAATTTTTAGTTGATGGGACATTAATTCATAATAAAGGAAAAAGTAATGGTATAATAAAGTTATATTGATTACGTTAAATATTACTTGAAAATTTTATTAAAAATATTTTCATATGCATTGATATCATTTGTAGGCTTCTTCTGCTGTTAAAATATTTTTAATTCGAAACAAAGTTTTATTTCTCACATTGTTAAATATTTATTGTCAAATCACGCATTTGAACATTTCTATAGCTTATCATATGTTCTCTGATTTGCTTCTGACTTAAAAAGTTTTAACAAATATCTGATAAAGCTTAGTAAATATTTTTATAATTGAAATTTATTATTAAATTTTGTTTTGAATTAGTAAAGTTAGGTAAAAATATCTGATTAAGATTAATAAATTTCTCTGTTATTAAAATTTATTATTAAATCTTTTTAAAATTGTAAAATTGTATACATGATGGCTTAATTCAGAAAATACAATTTTAATTACTTAAAAATTAAACATCTAGAAAGTCATAGGTTTTAGAACATACATATCTTAATATTATTGTTCCCGGAATTTATTCCTTTATATATTTTCCTTCCATCCAAAAATAATCGTTCCATTTAAAAATAAATGAAGTTAAAATCCGTATCTCATTAATCCTTCCGACATAATAAAATATATTCTTGCCATACTCTACATAACTTCCGTAAGAAAAATTTTTGTAAAATTCTAAATACAGCAGAAATATTTCAGATGATAAATTAAGGCCATACGCTCTGTATAATTCTTTCTTACGGACGCCTGGTGGCAACCATTGATACATGCAAATGGAATTATCATATAAAATCCATTTTTCTTCGCGATAACCAGTTTGCCCAATAGCGCTATAGCGTTAGTCGGAAGATGAAAGCAGTTGCTGCCATCTGCTAATACACACGATACCTTTTTAATTTGATGCCCATTGTTTCGAAAGGTTCACTCTAACAATTTAAAGTTGTATTACGTGGTTTTGACAACTTTGACGCGAAGCAGATTCATCATTCGTGCATTGTTCGCCAACATTGTAATCGAGTCAAGATTGGCACACGTTCGTATCGTATCCATAAGTCTTAAATAACTTAAATTTAAAAAGTAAAACACAGGAAAAGTTAAATATATCGCAAGCTGTTGTAACATTTGTATTTAAAAGACTTCTTAATTTAAAATTAATAATATTATCATTTTGTGAATTCGAAAATGAACTTGGAAAAATTTGTACAAAATTGTAGTATCAATTACTAACTACGTATATTTTTGTATTTTAAAATATAAGAAAACTTTTTTTGCAAAGCTGGCTCAAACCAGTAGTGTATTTATTTAGAAAATTATATTAACACTAGATTTACGGAACCCGTCAATTTGACGGATTTCAAATTTCGCGCTTAAGATTAACAAGTACAGGCGGGGAAAATGTACATTAAAAATGAAATTTATATACAAAAATGTGCTAAATATTCCTCCAGTGACAACAATTTGTTAATTTAAAATAACATTAACCAATATTGTTAAAACAAAACTGTGTTTTAACGTACCCATCGAAACGATCCAACTATGGTCCGTAAATCTAGTGTTAAATTCATGCATGTTGCTTTTTTATTTGTGATTCTAGGAAACGAAAGAAATTTTTTTATTAAAATTATACAGCGGAACGCACATTTCGACGTAAATATATTTTCTTTTTACTTTATTATTTAATAAGATACGAAGGTCTACATATTTTTCTTTAGATTGTTTAATATCACTGCTCAATACGAATTCATCGCCCCTTCGTATGTATGATGTAATAAATTATGCATTAATGAAAAATTTGATTACTCATATGATATAATCTGCAGGTATATATTTTATAAACATTTTGTTTTCACACTAGTTAATTACTTACGACTTTTACGAACATGTTGTCTAAACTTGGGTATATAATTTATGCATTTTCTGAGATTAATTATTGTATTTTAGTATTCAGATAAAAAAACAGTCTTCCAGAATATTTTTGTCATGCTAGAATAATTTATTGTTAATAATCGTACAAATAATTGAAATAAGATTTACTACAAAATATACGTTCACACAGGATACGACTAAAGTGAACCAATCAATTTTACTGTCCGGGACCTGCTAGTGGACTTATTAATTATTTTGTGGCGAGAGAAATAAGGAAAGAAAAGGATAGGAAAGGCGTTTCGTCCGGGGCCTGCTAGTGGACTCGTGAGTAAGACATCCTAGCTGGCCCGGGCCTTAGACGCGGAGATGCTAAAATTAGGAGAAGGATCGGTATAAGTACTAATCGTACTGTTCTCGAGGACCTGCGGGTAAGTCGGTGTTGTAGATCCTCTGGTGGCGAAGTGTAGGAGGGCCGCGACAATTTAACGAATTAAAATTAATTGCTAAAAATGTTTTTGATATTTTAAAAAATTGGAATGTCCATATCTCTGTATCACAATGACGAATAACACTTTAAATAAACGAGATCTTTTAATATAATTTATTAGGGTCCACGTTGAGTATCCGCTGTTACAGTTTTTATCCATTTTGTTCTCAATCACAGTATTTTTTAATTTGTACGGTAGAGTATATTTTTATCAATTATCGAATTTGCTTTGCGGGCAAGTAAATGCATTGTGCTTTGCTTGCTTTGTAATTTGCATGCAGTTTATCTTCTGCATACGAAGGTGAAATTAATATTTTCTAGATTTACGTATATGTAATCTACTTTTAAGCTAAAGTAAATATGTACCGTCAGGTTTATTAGATTCGTTAATTGTTAAGTTATCAGGGTATAATTGAGATCTATGAATCTGATTTTGAGTACGCTCCAGAAACCATTAAATTTCCTTTTTTCTTCTTTTAGATTTTTATTACATAAGTAGGGTAATTATATTTTACAATTTCGAGTGTTTCAGGAAACATTGAAGGTTCAGCGAAAGAAGATTCATCCGCGTAACTTCAATCTTTTTTTTTTAATATATTGTATATCCCTTCAGATCTTATAGGTAGGGCATAAATGAAACCCTCTATTTTGTTCAGGTTTACAGCTTGATAAGCAATTTTTAAATTGAGGTAAATACGCAACGAGAAAGGTCATTTTTAAGTTAAGGTATATACTTACACCTTATAGTTATTTATTATATATTATATATTACAAATTATATACTATAAATATACTAACATAAGGTATATCACATATACAAGGTGTCCGAAAAGGTCTGTAAGTCCCTTTAAGGGATGATTCCTGAGATGATTTCAAACAATTTTTTCCTTTGCGAAAATGTCAAGCTCAGCTTTGCTAACAAGTTATTAACAAAAAACACTGACCAATTACAGAGCAAATAACATGGCTGGCCTCCAGCGGGAGCGCTGACTCCGTGCCGTGCTGATGCCTCGATGAACAAGTCAGAATGTATCGAAGCAACTGTGGACGAGTATTGAATAACAGTTATATCTGTTCGCGCCAGCGCTATTAGGTTTTAGCCAAATGTAGCCTAGCCACTTAGTTTTTCCATTCACAAGCGGTCATAAATCTGGGAGGCCATCGGGCACCTTAGCTCTTCGTAGTTTCACTTTGCTCGTTTAGTTTCATCAGCTGCATGCCAGATTTGCCCACATTTGTTTAGTTTAGAATGTTTCAACGGCTTCGGAGCGTCTCCCAAATTTATTACCTGATGCGGTATTGTTAAGGGGGCACGGATTTCCCGCGCGCGTCACTCAAGGGTCTATCGGTACTTGAGAGTGACCGTCGACTTGGAGGCGTAGTTTCGTTAGTTTTGTTTTTTGTATACACCAATCGCTTAGTTTTCGCCACCTCCAACGTCTTACTCCGAAAATTGTAATTGACCAATCCGTGTCCCTCATCCCCGCCGATGCACCTCTTCCGAGGCATCGTGTGCTTTGTAAATAGTTATAGAATTCAGAATTCAGTAAACCTTCGCTTAAAACACACGCAACCAACACCAGACTCCACAAAAGGAGTAACTTGTGAATATATTCGTTAACCTTGAATCTAGTTATTTTGTCTCCCTGCGAAGGGAGTGGTCCTTCGAGTAGTTTTAGTCGGCACACCACGTGCAAAATCGACCAAGGTCGACCGATCGCCAGATCGACCACGAGTATATCAAACAATATCAAATAAATAAATTATTATTCGTGTAGAACAAATAAACTGAGTTTCAACGCTCGTCCACAGTTGCTTCGATACATTCTGACTTGTTCATCGAGGCATCAGCACGGCACGAAGCCAGCGCTTCTGCTGAAGGCCAGCCATCTTACTCGTTTTGCGATTGGTCAGTGTTTTTCGTCAATAACTTGTTAACGGTGCTCAATTTGACATTTTCGCGAAGGAAAAAGTTGCTTGAAATCATCTCAGGAACCATACCTTGAAGGGACTTACAGACCTTTTGGGGCACCCTGTATATTGTCAGGCAGGCTCTTGTTAAGTTAATATAGACCTTTAATAGATAAAGATACACTTTTAATTAAGCAGGTAATTTATAATTTAAGATACGTTTACAATTAGGTAGGATAGGATAAGCATATTATTCCACAGGTTACTTTATATATTTATATATTTATTCATACTTTTATTCATTCGCTCTTTTTTTTTTGTATATATTTATATTTCTGTTAATTCACGTAAGTTCTTCAAAATCTTCTTCTGGCCAGCCATTTGTATAGCGATCGGAAATCGTCCGTTTTGAAAATACACGTACGCGAGAAGAAGAATATATTCTGCATGTTTGCTTAAAAGGAGAGTGGTTGGTACGTGGTTAGTATGGGTCTCCATACGCAGCAACTTCCACGTGGCGAAGCCTAGGAATTAAATATTATTTTACACGCAGTATACAACACAGTATTACGCTTCCATTGGTAGAAAATCAGAGATTTTCAACGGTGAAGTCATCGCTGAATTTAAATAAAGTTTTAGTTTCTACAAGGCAAACGTTCAACGTGGATACTTTTTCAGCTGCGTGGAGATAACCCGCGAACACTTAGCGTGTAAATCCTTTCCAACATCTAGCGAGTCTTTACTGTAGCGACGATGATGTTCAAAATTCATTAACTATAAATCTCCGTTTAATTTTTACAATTATAAACATTTGAAGCACTCTGGTCACCGATCACCATCGTGGCGGTCAACGCGTTAATGCAATCCTAAGCGAGAATAAATTCGCGCTCAACACAACCGTATCGCGTCACGCGTTCCTCGCGAACCGTTCACGCACAATTCGTATCTCCAGGATTCCTGCGTGTAAAAGGAAGCGAGAATACGCGCCACGGGCGTGCTTTTTATTCGCCGTAAACAGCTTCAACACGTTCCGCGTGGAACCATTAAAAGACGTCCAGGTTGTCTTCTTACGGTGCGTGAAACGCACGCAACGCACAAGCTATAACGTTGCAACTTTACGTCCAGTTTAGTGGCCGAGCGAAAGCTGAAACTGCCTGTGTACCGTTTCCGGCGATGCTGTCTGGATGATGGGTGCAGGATTAAGGGTGCTGCTGTAATGTTATTCGCTGTAACGCAACGCGAGGAAAACAAGGAATTACAATGGTGTCGTAGAATAAACGATAACTTTCTTCGTTTTATGATATCGTTAGGTTAAAGGACCGCGCTCGCAAGATTCTTGTTTTTTCGATTAACACGTAGACGCCAGGATACACATATATGCGCGTTTTTTCCACCTTTATACGTAACGGAGAGATGCATTCATATCTGCGTGATCGTACACATACCTTTTTCGTAAAATTTCACAAATTTGCGGCATATAATGAAAACTGTTCTGCCGTGCGGGTGTTAAAATAACGTGAGTACATACGTGTATTATCAGGTTTTTCTTGTGGAACTCCTGGTACAAATTATTTAGTATGTACAGATTTTTTTTTAATTTTGATGAGAAGCGCAGATGATTGTGTCTGTGGCGGGTGAATGAAGGAAGGAGAAGGGGCCTTCGTTTCGTTCGGGGCCTGCTAGTGGACTCGTCGGTAAGGCATCCTAGCAGGCCCGTGCCCTAGATGCGGGGATACTGAAAAAGAGTAAACTTAGTAGAGAGATCGGTATAAGTACTAATCGTACTATTTTCGAGGACTTGCGGGAAAATCGGTGTTGTAGGTTCCTCTGGTGGCGGAGTGTAGGAGGGCCGCCACAGTGTCAAATCTTAGAAACGATGCGTAGTGCTATGTATGATGACGCAATTTCTGGTATTTTTATTATACCTGTATACTGTTACAGTTTTAGATCGTGAAAGTTATTAACCACTTGCGATGGCAGCTAATTCACAGTTGCGTGTACCAAAACAATACTTTAATTTCATTTATGATATGATTATTGTTCGTCCTGAACGGCTCCGAATAATTAGCAACGGGTCTAAAGCAAATCATCACGGTTTATGACACGGTAGGCTAGAGACAGCTAATTCTTGGGTGCCATCTGGCTTGCAGACTATCGATGGCACGTGCAAGTTTTGGGTCCGAGTAGCGGTGCCATGTGATAAACCGGGAAATACCAAGGAGGTAGGTTGACGCGACCGAAACTGTTTTCGCCAACCTGGAGAACCACGTGGCGACTTCAAGACGGTCTCGTTGGCAACTCGCGGCCTACCTACCCCGTAAGATGGACACAGTACCTGTTCCAGAAAATAACACGCCAAGGGCGTACTGGAAGGGAGGAACTATGGCTATATAGCGAGGTGCAAAACGCGCCCCGACAGACATTCGATAGACATTAGTACACATTTCGTTAGACATTTTTCGTAGACATTGATAGACATTCTTAGATTTTCGTTATACATTTTCGTTAGTAAGACATTTCGGTCTTACACATTCTTAGACATTTTTATACATTTCGATTAGACATAGGAAGACAACGTGAGACATCGTTGCAAATTCATAGATATCTGTACATCGACAAGGATACAAACTTAGATACAGTCCACTAAAACACATACGAATGGAATTCAATAATTCGGTTGGATTCCACCGCGTCGTTTAATCATCGCCAATCACGGTCGACGCTGCGACGCACAAACAATTATTAATCTTGTGCAGTATGGTGTATTTAACTGTATTCCGTCAAACGATTGCAGTCAACGTATCCCGCGTAGGTTATTTTTATTTCCGCGACAATTACCTACCGACGTGTACAACACGTGGTGGAAATATTTCGGTAAATCGAGTAAAGGTCAAAGCTGGCGGCCATGTGTTCGTCGAGTCCGTAGTCCGAGGGGTAAAGATTATGATACGTCAATTGCTATTGAGCAGAGAGGCCGATGGCTTAAGTACTAATTAAGGTTTCAACGGTTCTCCTGGTTGTTAAATTAATAGCATGCAAAAAGGTAAAATTAACAAATCCTCAGAAATAGCACCTGGCGTGTCCGTATCAGAAACTCGTGACAGTCCGTTATCCTAACAACCATCCATTTATATTAGAACCTCCAAGAACCTTGTGGGAGCCAAAACGTCTTTATATATCGTCTTAAAAAAAACTGAAAACTTAATCACGAGCAATTATACGGCCGACAGGATGGCAACGTAGCCAACGACGAGAAGGAGAGAGCTATGATACAACAAGCATGTTCAGAGAGCTTAAAATCGAGGACGCATTTATAACGAGTGCTGTACAGCTCGACAACTGCGTTCACCCATGCATCGTTAACAGAAATGCGGCGTACCAAGCGCGGAAACAAAAGGATGCGAGGCAGGTATAGCCGAGACGATACCAGTTTCCCCTCGAAAAACGCTAAACGTCCTAATTGGCGGTGTTTAGCCACGCAGAGGCGTGTATTTTCCACGGCCATTCATAACCTTTTAACGCGATTAACCGGCCCGTGCTGGCTGCGGGCTAAAGAGCACGAATGAGCCTGTGTGTTGTCCGCTTCAGAACCGGCGGCGTATTTTTGTTAGGAAGGATTAAGTCTTTCCCGGGGTCAGGGGGGGGGCAAGCCACCCGAATTAAAGCGGTCGCCTTGTTATCTAAGGGTGGCTGGATTAATAATACCAGATTGCGTCACGCGTCTTCCGGCATCGAGCCTTTTGCGCGGTTCGATGTAACCGCGAGCGATATCCTGAACGCGTTATCAGGCTGTGTATTAACACTTTGACTGCCATGGGGGCCACCGGTGGCCGGCACTCGACNTTTCCACGTCAATGTTTCCTTTGTACTCCACTGTTTCTCTACTGTTTCCGGTTTTGCTAAGGCCTGGTTATCCCTCGGTTACAGTTGCAAATCAGGTCCTGCAAATTCGGTACTCCCACTCTTCTCTACTTTTTCTTAGTTTTCCCGTGTTTCTAGGTTTCCTCTCCTCCTCTAACTATTTCTTTCTATCTATATTGTGGAACATGTAAATTAAGTGGGATGTGTCTTTGGTAGATTTAGTAAAGTTTAATGCTTAATATACAATATAGTAATCCTACCGATGCTACTTTTAATACACTTTATATTTCTACTTTTAACTCTGAACTCTTCTTCTTAACTCTGACTCTGACTGACTAACACTTCTTGACTTCTTAACCGCTTCTTCTTAACTGACTAACCGTTCCTTCTTAACTGATTAACCGTTCCTTCTTAACTGACTAACCGTTCCTTCTTAACTGACCTCGTCGCTAAACTCATTCACACTTTTATCATTCTCTCTGCTCATTCTTTCCTCTGTTCTCACATGCACCCTTTCTCCCTTGCACTCTATCCCTTGCATCCATGGTCCAAACTCTCGCAGTCACGTATACAGTTTTCCCAATCGCTTCGTTCACACGGTTCGATCACTCGGTTCCATACATTCTTCCCTCGCATCCCTTCAACCACTTGAAATCATTTTGTCCTCAGTCACACTTTCCCTAAACATACTGGCGCCGTCCCGTCGCGACGAGACGGCCACACGCACTTGAACAACTAGCATTCTAGGCCCAAACACTTTTCATTCGCACCTCTTTCCGTTTAGCCTAAACATTCGCTCGTCTCACACATTCTTTATTACTAATATCCTACATAATTATAGTAAATATCGATACTGATAAATTTTCAAATAACACCACTGTTACTATAATGGTTTGAAGAAATTAATGCCATACAGAACATGCAAAAATATTTTTATTAATACAAGGAAAATATAGATATTATTCTGTTCAACGTAATATACATACATCGCATAATAAGAAATTCATGTTGGCGCCATGGGCAAACCACGTAAGATGCGCGTGGCAGTCAACGTGTTAACCGTTTAAGTGCCAAGGAGCGATTTTGCGCTTCTTCTGTTTCGCTCAAAAAGTGGCAGCGCTCTAGGCTGCGAAGCCGACAACCACGACAACTCGGATTCTGTCGATGCGCGACTTTACGGCTACAAAATATTTAAATAATATTTTTATATTATTTAAACACGCTGATATCTGTACTTATGCTCGGAAAGATGTCAGAACCACACTGAATTCAAAAAATTACAACTTACCGTATAAGAGCAGAAAACAGCGCAGAAGCGCTTCTTGGCATTTTTAATCGAAGAATAAGACAAGCGTTATCGCACCGCTTGGCATTTTTGGAGAGGGAATAAGACAAGCGAAAAAGCGCTCCATGGCACTTTTGGACGGGAAAACAGCAAAGATACGTGGCACTCAAACGGTTAACCGTTTGCGTACCACGAGCCACTTTCGCGCTCTTGAGATTTTGTGTGTAAAAAAACCAGCGTATTTGGCCGATACAGACAACTGACGGCGCACCCACAGTTTGTCGAAACGCGCTCAACCTTTCAGACGCATGTAAGTTTCATAGTACTTTTATAACACTACGTCTAATCTCTTTGCCAGTTGCAATATGAATGTTGGTATAAAAAAAAGAAACACGAGAAGCGCGTTCGCGTTCCTTGACGCTTTTCGATTGCATTTTCGTGTTTTTTCAAAACCTTCTAGTACGCAAATGGTTAAATTTTAAAAAAGTGTAATCATTTATTTGTGATATAGAAAATGCAATGTTTGTTTAGTTTCAATGTTAAAAATTTCTTTTAGGTGCAATTAACCAGTTAACTGTGATTGATCAGTATACCATTAACCATTCCGACAAATCAAAATCAGGTGACTCATTTTTTAATTTAACGATGTTATATTAACCGTTTTAAAAGCGAGAATAGGAGTGAATTTAGATATAGAGCCGGGAAGGCTGAATTTTAATAATATACTATTATGTCGGTGTAAATAAATTGGCAAAGCAATACCTTTCCAATAAATTAAATATCGATTAAAATGATCTTGGTACTTTCACCGTAGAACATCTCTATTAAAACGTGTCACAAATGAACACGTATGAAATTATTTTACAGACCAATTGAACTCGATAGAAGAACTTAACGAGTCTAAATGATAATTCAAATGAAACGAAATTCGTACTATTCTTTTCATAATGTTAGGTACCGGAAAAAATTGGTGCATATGTATAGTATAAAATTTAAGAAATCTGAAGATTCTCTGAATATAATTTTATTTAATCATCACTAAATTTTCTTTAAACTTATATTAGATTGTCCCGAAAGTTTCTTTCGTTATCTTCACGCAGCGATTTCGTCTAGCAATGTTTAAATAAACATTCAGCCTTATTTGTTAAACGAAAGACGGAGGAAAAAAATAGTGCAAAACGAATCCTATGTGAAATAATAATACATTGCAAAACAAAATATTACGTATCCATTACTTATTAATAAAACGGAAGAAATTTTCGGGACAACCTAATACATTCCATTTGCATAAAAACCTTGAGCTTCGATTGCAAAAGATGAATTAACCCTCTATAGCCCGAATTTTGTCTGCTTGTAAGAGAAAAAATTACGATTGTTTACAGTTTTTCACTTTGACTTCAAAATTCTTGAACTAATGATTGCTATAGATGTATCGTGGTATCATTACAGTAATACAGTAATCAAATTTAATAGTACACCGATGACCGAATGAAATAAATTTTTTTAAATGTAGATACGTTAGTTTCTAACTTCTCAACCGCTGTTTTAATCTCAGTTGTTATTTTAAATTTTCACGAGTTTGGAATGGGCTCGAATCATTTTTGTATATTTTCCTTTTACCAACAAAATGTTCCCAGCAAACATTACAACTGCGCTTTCCTACAGTTGCTGCTGCATTCCCAAAGTTAAATTCATAAAGTACTGAAAGCATAAATTTTTAACACTTCGTTTACCAGTTTTAACTTTGGATAGACAACGGAACATTGAATCAAATGAAAAATTCAAATAGCGCATACCTTTTGATGATACCATCGTTGTTATATTATTTCAAAAAAATGTATTTCTCACAAAAAACTGTACCAACTTTTTCCAGTACCTAATATTTAAACAATGGATCAAACTCATTGAACTCTTCAATCGTTCGACTCTCTTTCATTCCTTTCTTTTTTCTTTCTTTTTTATTTTCCTAATTAATTTCAGCTTATCGCTGGAGCATTCAAACAATGTAAACGCATCAATTATCACGTGTGCGCCTCAATTTTTATTGCAGAAGAAAGCGAGCCACAGGCTGCCTTTTCGCAATCCAATGGCTGAACATTCTTTTTCCTCTGCTTTTTTTACGATTTCGATGGCTTGCATCCTCGAGGAATCGAGGAAATAGCATCCGTGCGATTCGAATCAATGCTCTATTCTTCGTTAACGATCCACATTCGTCCGCGAGAGGGAAAAAAAAAAAAGACCGTAACCGCACTAATGCAGGGGAACGCGTTTCTGTCGGCAATTTACTCGTTTTGCCTCGCCAATTAGCACGAGTTTTGTGTACACTTATTGAAGTATCAAATGAATGGAGCGCGTCGTTCATTGAGAGGCTGTAATAGTGGAAATACATGTAGCCGAACAAAAATTTCCCAGTGACGAGTAACAATAACCGACAAAAATCTGCTTTCACGGGGAACCCTCGTTGAATCGTGCTCAATGAAATTATACCGTAACTACTTTTTAAACGCGAAAGCTGGTTAACGATTCTAAAGAGAAGCTCCCTTCCTGCTTTGACGGATTTAATTAACGTCGGTTGTTGGGATATTTTTAACGCGTTTCATAATATCACGCTTTGAGCGATTCGGGTTATATAAAAAGAATCGCGTTCGCTGGTTCAAGCGATGATTCTATTAGTAGGGAGTATTGTGGTGGTGTTTTAAATTTTAATATTTGTTTTTAAGGGAGACTGTTGTTAATTAGTATACGAGTTTATTGTGCAGGGTGTTCCAAAAGGTCTGTAAGTTCCTTTAATCCTTTGCCCTATAAACACGAGTCACGTTCGTGGCGCCGATTCTGGATAAAATTCAATAAAAACGCACAATATTTATGATAAAGTTCAATTTTAGCTTTAACTGTAATTTAAATTTACAATGTTGAAAATTAGTGAATACAAAATACGTGTAATATTTGGATACTTTGCGTTTGACGGAGTGTCAAAGACGTGAATAACTAGTGCTAATATGTATGAAGATTGAAGAAATCGTAAGCCAAGGGGTTAAGGAATGATTCCCGAGCTGATTTTAAGCAACTTTTTCCTTTGCGAAAATGTCAAATTCGACTTCGTTAACGAGGTATTAACGAAAAACACTGACCAATCGTGAAGCGAATAAGACGGTTGGCCACCAGCAGGAGCATTGGTTCCGCGCCGTGCTCGTGCCTCGACGAACAAGTGTTGAAACTCAGTATAACTGTTCTGCACGAATAATAATTTATTTATTTATTTGATATTGTTCAGTCTTACCGAACACCCTATTACAGAGACCTTCATAGCGGTAATAAACTTCGGAGGCCATCGGGCACCTTAGCTTTCTAATATTTAGGATTGCGGACTATTGCCCGCATCTGACAGAGTTTTTGCTTTCCAATTTATTTCCCTTTGCATTGTTAACCCTTTGCACTTCACTGGCGTCGCTACGGCGACACGCATAATTTTCTCCAGAGATTAAGCTTCAAATTAAATTCTCTATCTTCGTGAATTCAAACGTTCCTTTTAGTAAGGAATCAAGCAAACAAATAAAAAATCGTGATCATTTATAATTTTCTTTCTCTCTTTCCAAAAGAACACTAAATTTTCACAGTAGTGTTTCATAACAGTCCTCTGAAACTTAAAAAGGTTTACGAGTGCAAAGGGTTAAATGGCATGCTGATCATTCGTCTGTTTTATTATTGCAAAATAATAATAATATATTTAATGTAACAATTAGAGATCCAGTTTCCTCTATTATTACGGTCATGAATTGACATTGCTTCACTTGGATTATTTCGTTTAACACTAGATTTACGGACCTTGATTGGATCATTTTGACGGGTACATTAAAATACAGATATTTTGTAATACAATTAGTTCACTTTACTTCAAATCAATCAATTTTTATTAATAGAGATTTATTTAGTATATTTTACGTATATAAATTTTATTTCGAGCTTATAATTTCCACTCGCACGCTTGTTAACACTAGAACCACCAAAGTGGTCAAAATGACCCATTCGTAATTTTTCACAGAAATTTTATAAATTAACTACGGTGCCTTTGGGCAAATTTTCCGCGATTCTCTGTTAAAAATATAGATAAACCTTTGCCTCAGTTGCATTACATATTATTTTACGTACCTTCCACTTTGATTTCTTCGGTAGAAATAAGTATACTTCAATAGTCGATAGTTCTAGTGTTAAACTTAAACTCGAAATTAGAACTACGTCAAATTGACGGGTTCCGTAAATCTAGTGTTAAATAAATATCTTATTAATTTTCATAATTTTAAAAGTATAGAGTTGCAAAAGCAACTAGACCACGCTGCGTGAATTGAAGAAGAAACGAAAAATTATTCAAAACTGTACGAGAAACTTTCATACTTCCCTTCGGAAAAACAACGTTGGTTAAAAATAACGTTTTAGTCAAGCGGAAACATCCATTTCTTTTGTTAAATAGAAAAAAGCAGGGAAAGGAGAACAATGATACGCACAGCGGAAGAACTTTAACAAGAGGTAAATTTCTTTCCGGAAAGGAAATAATTTGAGTTTCAGCGTTTCCCACCCAGTGACCGTAAAATTATGAAATAACAAAGTACTATCGAATCTAAAAAATAAAATTAGCGTTCTGTGCATTACAAAAAGTGTCCGAGTAAAAGTATAAAATACGGAAACTAACAATGTTTCAAAGTTAGTTGTGCTTTTGATTATGAACCAATTTCTAAGTGAAAGTAAATAATTTATCATACCTATTATTTTTCACTACTTGTGTCAAAACATAAATATAATTACATTTTGTTCGTACAAGATTAGAAATATAGATAACGTAAGGTTTTACGAAAATTAAATTTGTTATATGTTTTATACCATGTATTGTATGTGCGTCGCAGCGTCGACCGTGTTTGGCGACGATTAAACGACGCTGTGAAATTCAAACGAATTATTGAATTCTTTTCGAAGGGTTTAGTGGACTGTATATAATGTATATTTCGTAACAAAGCTTGGATAGTAGGTTCTTTAATGAATACACGAAATTGTATAAGTCCTGCTTTATCTGTGCAATGTTACAAAATTGGCTAAATGTTTTCTTGTCGATGTACAAGTGTTTAAATGTGCAACGATGTCTCACGTTGTCTATCTATGTATCGAAAAATCTAGTGTTTAAATTTATGACCGAAATGTCTACCGAAAATGTGTGATGTCAAATGTTTCGAAATGTCTAACGAATCTATCAAGAATGTATATTTGTAAGGGAGAGGAAAAGAGAGAGAGAGACGGAAGTAAAGGCGGAAGAAACGGAAGTCACGGAAGAACGGAAGACACTAACACTTTCTGAAGTCTCTGTCAGAATAATCGAGCTCTGTGGCGCGTGGGAATTATTTGGTTTTATTAAATAACAATAATAATAATATAATAACTGAAGTTTTAACAATACTAAAACAATACTCTTAATCACTTAGTTCTACATTCCTACCCTTTCATCTACATTACGCGTGCAAAAGTTACAAATCGGAGCAGTTAAACCAAAAGGTAACGAGACCGATTCATCGAAGCATTGATTGTTACGAGAGAAAAGCTTCAAATCCACCTGGTTGTTGCACATCCATCCGTACGCGTGCACACGGTGTCTCGCCTTCGCATTTCGCGCATCAAGCGGGACAGAAGACGATGCATCAAAACAACGCGGTTAGCGCCGAGGTTAGCGTGACGCCTGAGCGACAATCGATACACCTATTCGGTAGACACACTGTGTAAACCTCTGTCTCTGGCTCCGGACCTCTGACACCCTGGATACATTGTTTGAGATGCTGTTAGTCTTGTTCCGATTCAGTCGGCAAAGAGTCGCGACGAACACGGGATCGATGTAAAGCCCTGCAGAGAAATATACACCGAGAGTGAGGATAAACAGAGCGACGTGACAGTGGATCGACGTACGGTTAGCTTTTCCCTGGCGAAAGAAACGCACCGCGGAGAGTGGAAGAAAAGGTAGGCTTGGAAATTTTAGATGAAAGATTATCCCTGAATCAGGGATTGATCTACTTTCCACGGAAAAGATATTTCGAATACTTTTACTGGGCCAAATTGAGCAGCTTTCTGGAAAGGTGGCTCGTTGGGACTAAAACGGTGAACCGAGTAGGTTGCTTGGATAATTTTAGATTTACATGTAGCCCCCCTACAACACGGCATCTTATAACACGATTCATAAATTGCAGGAAACCTACAACATGGCATCTTATAACACGGTTTCGCTATAACACGATTCATAAATTGCAGGAAAACTCCTACAACACGGTTTCGCTCTAACACGATACGTTGACTCCCACAGTTTGCGTAGAGTCGATTATTTAGCATCAAGGATGACAACACGTTTTATAATAATAATATAAGTTGATATATTGAGTTCAGTTCGTACAAGTTCCACAGTTCAATAGTTCACAAGTTACAGTTCTAGCTCTAATTCAATGTTCAATGTTCTTATCTCATCTCATCTCCAGTTCAATACTAGTTCTTACAGAAACTTTTATACAGAAATTTTATAAATTAATTACGGTGCCTTTGGGCAGATTTTCCGCGATTTTTTGTTAACCTTTGTCCCAGTTGCATTACATATTATTTTATATACCTTCTGCTTCGATTTCTCCGGTAGAAATAAGTATACTTTAATCGTCGGTAGTTCTAGTGTTAAACCTAGAGTGCTCCGCAGTCAAAGGGTTCAATTTTTACGCGTACATTTCTGCTGCATTATGTATTTTTCCAAGCATCTATTATTTTAGTTTCTTTGATACGAATAGGTATACTTTAATCGTCGGTAGTTCTGGTGTTAACACATTGCGTACGGGAGATGAGATATCTCAGGTTTTCAGGTTTCTTCGACTTTCTTGTTACGTTACCAGGATAACGAAGTCTTGCGTATTCCCTTAACAAATGGTTAGCGAAAAAAAATGAATGTCAACATTTTGAGAGCGTAAAAGTCAGTCGGTCGGTATAGCCATTACATTGTATAGTGTATCAATATAGGAGGACCGCGCGCGCTATTAAAAACAAGCGAAGCCCGACTTCCGTTGGAAAGTCGGGCCACGAGGCAGAGTCGCTTAGAAACCGTCGAACGTGCACGACCTATTAGCCCTTAAGATTATTTTGCCTTTTAGTATTTCTTTCATTTCCAAATATATATCTTGTTTTGTTTAATTTAGTCTATACCCATTTATTTAGTAATCCTGACACCCTTAGTCCACTACAATTGGTAGCTGTGTCTCTGTGCAATCGTACCTTATAAAGTGTTTTATCGTTGTACAGCATTTTATTGTTTCAAAATTCGCGTTTTAATTTGCAAGGAAACAGCTTTTTAAAAATCATTTATATTTTCAGTTTTTTAACGATAATAACAAGGGAGAATGGTTCACTCGGTATCATACGCTAAAGGATTATTCAAACTTGTAAAATAAATAAATAACCCTTTGCACTCGACCCATTTAAAATTTGTCTTCAAACTCGAGGGCTCCGCTATGGCGACAATGGTAAATAATATTTAGTTCATACCATAAGCACAAAGACAAATCACTTTACAAAATGTATTAATGTTATAGTTTTTTGTTTTCTTACATACCACAACATTTGAATCTTATGAATATATGCATCGTGTAAAGTGTTTCTAGAGCGTCGTACGCAATGTGTTAAGAATTAGACCGCTGTTGGGACAGGAATTAAATTGAGCGTAAATGTGGAGATATCGAATCCGAAATCAAGGATTACGCGTGCGTCGTATGAAAAGACAGGATATTAATCATCTAGCTACAGACTAATGCTTTGGTGCATCCTGAAAAATGAGGTCTCCTCTGTGTACGTTGTACGGTCGATGCGATCAAATTTAATGGTTAATATGGATAAATTGCAAATGACATCTGTTTATCGGGCAAACTGCGCTGTATGAACCGAACGTTTCCCGGATATTTATGTGAACGCTTGTTTATCGGACGGCGGATATAAAATAAATATCCTCCGCAAAGTACATAGTCTGTAAATGACGCGATTTTTGGGTACGTGCTGCTGGTACCGGGGAAATACAGATCGATTTACAAAAAGGGAATTTATTTTGTCCGGAGACTGTATTTACCGATAAGCGACCTCCCATTCTGATGACAAATTAATTGCGACCGAAATACGAATGAATGGAGCTGAAGAATTGCATTGACCAATGGTATCTCTCTAATTTTGCCTCGGATTACTGCCTTTGGTTAATTCATTATTAGTCTGGAACATTTTATGATACGAGTTGAAGTTGGAGGAGATACTTACGTGAACGTTAGGCGAAGAGATCGGTGGGTTAAGTCGGGAAGTGATGTGAAGTAATTAGAATCTATTTACATATTTGTATCGTGGAAATCAAAGACGGAATGTATACGAAAAAAGTACGTGACGCGAAGGAGCATAATTTTTATACATATTTTTAATAGAAAATTGGACAAAAATTCGTGAAGATGTATCGCAGTAAATTTATAAAGTTTCAATAAGAAATTACGAATTGGTCATTTTGACCACTTTGGTAATTCTAGTGTTAACACTAAATTCTGTTAAATGATCGGTTCGTAATTTTTTACCAAAATTTTATAAATTATCGACGATGCACTTTCGAATATTTTCTGTGATTTTCTGTAAAATATATTTATATAAATTATAAATTATAAATATACATATATTATAAAATATTATTATAAGATAATTTATAATTATAAATTTATAATTTTTATAAATATATTTTACACAAATAAATACAAATAAATAATATATATTTACATAAATATTTTTATAAATTATATTTCTGTATTTTTCCAAGTATTTATTATTGTAAATGCTTTGATACACGTAGGTATAATTTAATCGTCGGTAGGTTTAGTGTTAAAAAGAATCGATACTTTTTAAATTTAATTAACATCTAAACTAAAGAAATATACTTGCTAAAGTAAGTACATGTGGATTTATATTATTAATAATGATATTTGTGATATTCAGTATATTACTAAAACCAGCTAAAAAGCGAAGCATTTCATAGCCTACTTACACGAGATCGAAATGTTTCGTTCAGAATTACCTAGATATGCCGATTACAATTAGTCATTCCATGTGTTCGACAACGGATGATCGTAATGTGCCTTTTTGTAATTTCGATCTTTCTTTTCTCTTTTTTTTGATTTATTAATTCTTAAATTACATTAACTAC
>SMSQ01006002.1:26450-41857 GCA_019453375.1 Ctenoplectra terminalis | reverse complement strand
AAAAAAAAAAAAAAAAAAAAACACGCCTCTTCGTTGATCGTTAAAACACGGCGGAACCTGCAACTTCTAAATAGCCAGAAATCATCCGACAAACGCCATAATGAGCCCTTTGAAAGAATAACGCGAACCCTGTCGGTCGGAGGAATTCCGCGCTGCGAAACCGAAACCCCAATTAAAATTTCACTGACCTAAGCGAAGGGTCGTCGTTGGCCGATACAACCGTCGCGATATCAGAGGGGTGAGACGAGGGGGTTGAACGTGGAATACGAAAGCGAAAAGTGCGGCTGCGCGACCAAACCGATCGGCCAGAGAGTAAAGAACGATGAGTGGCCTCGTGCGACGTAGGTACAGGGTGGAAAATAAAGAAATAAATAAATAAATAAATAATTGTCACGACTTTAACGGTAGATTTATAGAGTTTGCTCTTAACCCTTTGCGCTGCGAGTGACGATCGATATTTTATTCCAATTGGTCTGCTTTTTAACACTAAACCTACCGATAGTAGTTTCAATGTTAACCCTCTGTGGGATGGTGCGACTTAAAAGTTACAAACTGATGTATCTGTATTTGAAAAAATTAATTTTCTTTAGTTATCGCTGTACTAGTAAATTTGATTACTGTATTACTGTAGCATCTGCAGTAATTATTAGTTTAAGNTTTCCTTTAACGCCGCGAAATCCACGCTCGCTCCACATTCCTACACAGCCTACGTTCGAGTTATAGCAGCATGTAAGGCTCGTGTACGATCATATCTGGTGCATACCAGTACACTGGTGAGTTTCATTGATCGCCTTCCGCTCTTATCTTCGTTTACTTTGCGCAAGAATACGTACGAGCAAGAAACCGGCGGTCTTTCCTACATTTGCAAGAAACGCTGTCTCGTTTCGATTATGGTGTCCAGAGACGTTTCCTTCGGACAAATGTATATTTGAACACGTCGCGCGCGGAACGAGCGAGCTGACGAATTGCGGGAACCTGTTTGTTCGATAAACAGATTAGATTCGAGAATTGTTTTGACTCGCGCGGATTGAACCGACGATAGAATCGGACGGATCTTTGTATCGCTAGACCGTGGATTTTTATAAAATATTTTTACATTTTGTTGAAAACAAGCGTTATTATACAGTATAGTATACATATATTTTTAATTTTTGGTCGACTTTCCTTTAGACTGTGCGCTGTGATAATAATTGAAAAATATCTGGTTGAAAAGAGGTAGAAATAGCGAGCGACGACGCGTGAAAGATTACTTTTAACCCTTTGCAGTCGGAGCCGTCTCGCGACATTTTTATAGGAAAGCGTGCGAACAGAAATCGTTCCGTATTTCGGTATATACCATACTTTTTGAATTCTGTGTAATTTTGTAATTTTGTAATTTTTTATTTTTTATAAATGGATAAGAATTTGTAGGATGTTGATGGAATGTCGATCAGAGGGATCATTGGGAATTCGTTGAATGGGAATATTTAAAAATTTAACCCTCCCTTAAATTGTGAGTGTTGGATTTATATAATTATGAGTGAAGTATAATTTTAACGTTAGAATTACTTCGTAATTCTAGTTCCTAATTTTTTGTAGAAGTTTTGTAAATTTACCGCGATGCGTTTTAGGGGATTTTTCTATCATTTTCTGTGAAAAATATAAACAAGTTGTTTCTCTTGTTCGAGACAAGAACAGTAACTCGAATTTGCCGCAGCTCGTGAAAGCATTGAAGCAGAGATGCATTCTAACAGAAGTTGACTAACGAGATTGGTATTGCTTCCAACTTGCGAGCAAACAGCTAAGGAATCTTCTTAAATTTCAATATCCTTGAGTAATTTCTTAGTACCAATCTTTCGAGCAATCTTGGAGTAAAAATTTTAAAAATATCCAAAGGATCAAAAAAACTACAAAACGTAAGATTTTTCGTGAGACCACCCAAAAATTCTCAGCTATAAAAATTTATATCTTTGTAACAGTTCCACTTCAACCTTCCTTTACAAATTAAAAGAGATCATTTCTTAAATATCAATATCCTTGAGAAGAAATTTGGAGTAATTTTTTATTACCAATCTATCAAATAATCTTAGAATAAAAATTTCAAAAATATTCAAAGCATCAAAAAAAGTAGAAAACGTAAAATTTTTCGTGAGACCACCCAAAAATTCTCTGCTATAAAATTTTATATCTTTGTAACAGATCCACTTCAACCTTCCTTCACAAATTAAAAGAGATCGTTTATCATTTCTTAAATTTCAATATCCTTGAAAAGAAATTTCGAGTAATTTCCAATTACCAATCATTCGAGCAATCTTAGAATAAAAATTTAAAAAATCTTCAAAGCATCAAAAAAAGTGGAAAATTTTAAATTTTTCGTGAGACCACCCAAAAATTCTCAGCTATAAAAATTTACATCTTTGTAACAGTTCCACTTCAACCTTCCTTCACAAATTAAAAGAGATCGTTTATCATTTCTTAAATTTCACTATCCTTCAGAGAAAATTTCGAGTAATTTCTTATTATCAATCTATCAAACAATCTTAAACTAAAAATTTCAAAAAAACTACAAAACGTAAAACATTTCGCGAGACCACCCAAAAATTCTCAGCTACCAAAACTTTATATTTTTGTAACAGATCCACTTGAACCTTCCTTCACAAATTAATAAATACAAAAAAAAAGATCGTTTATCATTTCCTGGACCGTCTACATTTTACATCAAGGTTCCATTTAACGTCAGGCCTTCCTCAAACGTCTCTTGCCAGGTTTCCCGACTTTACGTCATATGATGTAATCACGCGAAACACGTTTCGCCTCCTCACGAGACGAGTGACACTGCCACTTCGTCATTTCACGCTCTCGCCTCTCCGTTTCCTGATTAATTATGATTTATCGTTCCTCTTGTGCTAACCGTCTCTACGACCACTCTCCGCTTGTTTCTTAAAGGGAGCAATATTTTTGGAATTGCTGGAAATAGTCGCGCTCGAGGCTTCGTGGCATCGCAAGGATGACAGAGTGAGTTATAGTATTTTTCGACATCTTGAAATTCGTTCCAGATTTATGTTGTGTAAAGTTTAAGAAAAATTGTGACGAATGTGATTAATCGTTGGTCGCTTCCCGGTGCTGCAGGATAACCGAGGATAGCGAGCCAGAAAAATATACTTGTTGAAACGGAGTTTGTTATTTTTGGAATGTTACAACCAGCGTTTTAAAGTGTAATTTCTAAAACAGTGATTTTTTTTCTTTTTTTTTTTTTAATATCATAAATGAAGTTTGAAATTTTTATAACGGTATAAATTTCGAGTGACGGAAGTACGATTATTGAAACGAGATGTTCACTCTATTGAATATAACGAATAAACGATTTAAGGTTAAATAGAATTGGAATATATCTCGTAAGTAGAAATCAAACATTTTTTATGATCACGAAATAATTAGCTTGGTTATCATAAAAATGATTTAAATCCTGCGATTCGAGCTTCCTTTTCTTCCGAACCCTTACACCGCCTGAAGCTCGACTCCGATTAAAATGTCCTCCGCGTCCACGAATCGATTCCAAACTCCATAACTTAACAATCACACGTAACAGTCTCACGAAACGGACAATACCTGATCTAAGTGACTGATAAAAACGAAATAATACATTTGTTAAACGCTAAGCGTTACAAAAATCCTCCGTGGTCTTCCTCTGAAGCCTCGTCGAACCATTTTTATCAGACGTCTCAAACATCTTCCTCGTATCAGTCTATCAATCATATCTTCAATGATCACAAGATGATATCGTAACACAGTGTCCGCGTGAAGTTTATAGATTAAACGACTGTAATACGAACTACCCTTGTTAATTACACTTTTCGGACTATTTTTATTCTTTTTTATTTATTTTTTTTTTTTTCTCGCGATTCAAAAAAGATCGCGAATCAACCAACGTCGAGCAGCATGGCTCCGCGTGTTCGGTTCCTCTCGAAACGAAGATTCACAAGGAAGAAACGGAAGCGAATGCTGCGCTGGTGTGCGACACACTGGCGACCGGCTTCGATTTTCCTGCGACTGTGCAGCCGGGAACGATTTTGCATCGCCACCCTCCTGCGCACGCCTCCTACACCCCCTACTCCACCCCTTTTCTTACTATCGTTTCGTCTATTCCGGATTCCTTGCTTTTCCCCTTTTTATCGCTTCCTATTATTTTTTACGATTATTGTATAATTCTTTGGTGCACCGCAATTTTTTATTATCACTATTATTTATTTATTTTTTTTTTTTCTATGGAGGTTAAGGGTCTTTTTTTTATTTTTCATTAAATTTTCCCTTTTTTTATAAATTGGAAAGGAATGTATTATTAATAATAATTGGGAATTCTAGCAGATTTTTAATTTCTTCGGTTTTTGAGATGTTCTTTTTTTTTTTTTGTTGCGATGTAGTGTTTCATTTTTGATTTGTTTTGTTTCGAGATTTCAGATTTGCGTTTTGTCTTCTGTTCTTGGTTTTGGGTTGTTTAATCTTTTTTTTTATTTTTTATTAAGAGTTTATTTTAGAGCGGTTACGTTAAAACATTGAAGTCATGTTTCATCGGTATTGGAATTTTTTATTTATCCAATTTTGTAGCTGAACTCTTCTTTTATTCTGGTTTTCATTGTTTCGTGCTCTTCTTCTCGTATTTATTTTCATACAGCTATTTCTATGTTTTTTTATTCCATCCTCAATGCACTTTCGCTTTTTCATTCAACTTTTCGTATTGTCGCTTTCCGACTTTCCACGCTGGCCTCTATTTTTCTTTTATGCTTCCGGGTGAAAAAGATCCACCTACAGTTTTAACCTCTCGCCATAGTTTTTCTTTTTATTTTTTACGCAAGTTTATTATTCCGTTAAAAATATATCTTCCCTTTCTGTTCTCTTATTACGCCTTTAATATTTCCAAACACTGTACCTTTCTTTTCGTTCCTCAATTTTTTTCGTTTCTTTGAAAATTACACACCGTTTTACCTCCCACCTCCAATTTTCTTTCTGCTCTTTATTCGCCCTTTCCTTTCAGCTTCATTTTCACCTTTTCTCTTTCACTTCTCACTTCTACCAACTTCTCAAACATTCCTTTATTCCCCTCTTCCTCTGCACCTTCCATTCATACCTCTTCTGCTCTTTATTTCTCCTCTTCGTTTATTTTCGCTTTTCCCTTATACCTTTTTTTTCTATCTTTCATTCACTCTAACTTCTTAAATATTTATTTACATCCCTTCTCCAGAACACCTTCCATTTTAATGTATTTTTTCCCTTTTATTTTTCATACCTCTTCATATCCTTTCCCTATTTTCTTTTATTTTCTATATTTCATATATTTTTACTATTCTCCTCATATTCACATTTCCGCTACCATCTTCCCATATTTTTCCCACTCACCGAACCAACTTCTTCCAATCCAACGCGGCCAAAAAATCCTTCCACTTTCTTTACTATGTAAACCAGCCAAAAAATCTTTTCACTTCGCCTACAATTCAACCCAGCCAAAAAATCCTTCCACTTTCTCTACAATTCAACTTCATCCAATTCAAAGCGGCCAAAAAAATTCTTCCACTTTCTCTACAATCCAACTTCTTCCAATCCAAACCAGCCAAAAAATCCGTCCACTTCCTCTACAATTCAAACTAGCCAAATAATCCTTCCATTTTCTTTACAATCTAAACCAGCCAAAGAATCTTTCCACTTTCCCTACAATCCATCCCTTCCAATCGAAACCAGTCAAAAAAATCTTTCGACTTTCTCTACAATCTATCCCATCCAATCCAAATCAGCAACAAAATCCTTTTACTTTCCCTACAATCTAAACCAACCAAAAAATCTTTTTACTTTGCTTATAATCCATCCCTTGCAATCTAAACCAACCAAAAAATCCTTTTACTTTGCTTATAATCTATTCCTTGCAATCTAAACCAACCAAAAAATCCTTCCACCTCCCTTACAATCCATTCCTCCCAATTCAAATCAGCCAAAAAATCCTTTCACTTTTCCTACAATCCATCTCTCGCAATCTAAACCAACCAAAAAATCCTTTTACTTTGCTTATAATCCATTCCTTCCAATTCAAATCAGCCAAAAAATCCTTTCACTTTTCCTACAATCCATCTCTCGCAATCTAAACCAACCAAAAAATCCTTCCACCTCCCCTACAATTCATCCCTTCCAATTCAAATCAGCCAAAAAATCATTTTACTTTGCTTATAATTCATTCCTTGCAATCTAAACCAATCAAAAAATCCTTCCACCTCCCCTACAATTCATCCCTTCCAATCTAAACCAACCCAAAAATCCTTCCACTTCCCCTACAATCCATCCCTTGCAATCTAAACCAACCAAAAAATCCTTCCACCTCCCTTACAATCCATTCCTTCCAATTCAAATGAGCCAAAAAATACTTCCACTTCCCCTACAATCCATTCCTTCCAATCTAGACCAACCAAAAAATCCTTCCACCTCCCCTACAATTCATCCCTTCCAATCTAAACCAACCAAAAAATCCTTCCACCTCTCCTACAATCCATCCCTTCCAACCCTCTTTCCACTTGCCAAGTTATTCCCCGTTCCTCTCTCTCCGTCGCTAGTCTCCATTCATTATCCTCCGTACTCTCCTTCGTTTTCCCTCTTTTCCTCGTTACACGCACGACTCGTCCTTTCACCGAGTATCTCGCCGTCTCCTTACCACCCCCTTGCAGCCCCGGCTCCTCGGCCAACACCCTCGTAGCTTGCGTGATTCCAGTCCAGTGCTCGTGCTCTCCGCTCGCGGATCTGCGCAAGTCGGGGCTTGTCGTCAGGCGAGCCTTGTGTCTATGACCGAGGGTGGATGTACAGGGTGACTCAAGTGTCACGGCTCCACTTCAACCCCTTAACCGTGTAATTATTTTCTCGGCAGGTGGGCGCGTGACGTTCACGAATAATTAACACTGGAACTACTGAGCCAGTCAAAGTGACTGGTAATTATTCCTAGAAATTTTATAAATCTACCGTGCTGCATTTTTGGAAATCCTTCGTGAAAAATTTAGTACTTTTTTTTTTTTTAATTAAAATTCCATCATAGCTCTTAATTTTTATATAATTTTTATATAATTGTTATAGAAATTTTATAAATTTACCGTGGCGCATTCTTGGAAATTCTTTGCGATTTGTTGCAGAAAGTATGCACTGAAAAGTGTTATATTTATTATAAGTATTTTTTAGATACCTATCATTTTGATTTCTTTGGTATAAATAAGTCTACTTTAATCGCTGGTTGCTCTAGTGTTAATAATAATTTCCATGTGTGAAAAATTTAGTACTACTTCTTTTTTTTTTAATTAAAATTCCATCGTAGCTCTTAATTTTTATCGAAGCATAAAATTACAGTTTCTTGTTACAGAAATTTTATAAATTTACCATGGTACATATCCGGAAATTTTCTGTGATTTTCTCTTAAAAATATAGATAAAGATTTGTAAATATTTAGTAAAGGTCTTGGTATCTTGGCAAAAATTGAGCAAAAGAAAAGAAGCGAGAAGTGAAAGAAAAAAGATCTTGGCAAATATTTACTTCGGTAAACATTTGTCGCCCTTCCATTATACATACATTTTTTACTTCTAGTTCCTCCGTACCAAAAAGTGTCTTTAGTGTTAATCAATCTTAAATATGAAACACACATAAATATTATTTGCTTGTATTACCAAAAAAATTGATAAAAGTGAGTACACGATATAATAAAAAAATGATGATTCTCGGATATAAAAATACAAAATCGGAAACTATTTTTTTAAAATCGTGAAATTGCTACCCGGTTGGGAATCCCTGCTCTAAATGGTAAAATTGTGAAATATTATTCCCGTTCATCACACGTGCATGCAGGTCGCGTGCTTCTTGTCGCGCCAAGATTTCACGAGGTAAAAGAACAATAATCCGTTTAACGTTATCCCCGTGGTCGCGTTATTCGATTATAATGTTACAGTGAAACTTCGATGTCAACGAGTTTCAACCCTCGCACAGCTCACTCTGTGTTCCTTTTTTTTCCTACTCTAACGAATTTCCCAGAACACTTCAGGCTACAAATTCGTGAAATTTTAACGCGACGAGAACTGTCTCGTTGAACGTTTGTACAATTTTTTTTTTTAGTGGAAATTTGATGCCTCTGCGAGAATTTAATATTTCAACCCTTCGAGTTCTGTACTTCACGAATAGCAATTTGAACTATTTATTTAATTCATCTCGCGACTCAGCGATCCAAAATAAGAATAAATGAACATTTCAGGTGCTATTTTATTTATATTAACTGTGCTTTGTCGTATTCTTATGATTCTGTTACGACTCTTGAATCCTTGAATTTTCTACCCAATAGTTTTCTTTTCGTTAAAAGAAAAAAATAGAAAAAATAAAAGAAAAATAAAAAAGAAATATGTTTAACCCTTTGCGGACGAGCACTCTTTCGAGTCTGATTCGTGGCAGATGGAGGATAATTTCTATATGGAACGAGATTATAAATTAAACGTGTAAATAGTTATGCGAAAAATAAAATAGAAAACAAAGAAATGAAACTTTTGCATTGGCGTCTCCTATTCGTTTGTCGCTGTGGAAGCGACATTCGACTTATGAACCAAATTATGATGTCGCCGCAGCGGCGACGTTCGTCCGCAAAGGGTTAAAAGTTTAAAAAAAACGAAATATGTTTAAAAGTTTAAAAAAAAGAGAAACATGTTTAAAAGTTAAAAAAGAGAGAAATATGTTTAAAAGTTTAAAAGTGTATTTGGCGATAAATATTGGTCGCTCGTATTTGAAAGTTGAAAGAGAAAAAATAAACAAAAACGAGTACTCGATAGAATCATAAAAAAGAATCATGATTCTCGGATACAAAACTATAAAATATTAGTTATTTAACTCCAGCTCAAACTAACATCAATCATCTACATTTTCAACATTCGAAAGCAGTATCGCAATTTTTGATCACTTCAGTTTACGCGTATAAAGATTAATTTAGATGTTTCAACATCGTATCGAGCCGCTGAAAAAATACCCAATCGCATGGAATAATTTTTGCTCGAAACACTCGGTCATCGAAAATAGAATAAACTATCCAACTGATATTAAAACGTAAAATTAAAATCCGTAAAGCTGTCTATTTCAAAAATTCTTTACCTTTAAATTTCTTATATCTCTAAGCTACGGATCGGATAAAAACGGTTCTTCTAAATTGATAGGATACAGCGATGAAAGTAAAATTATTCCGTTATATGCGTTAACGCGTTATTGATCATTCATTAAAAAAAAAAAAAAAAAAATATCGTCGCAGAAGACTTAATTAAACTCTGCACCATTTTCCTCCGGCAACTTTTTCTACCCTCTTCGACAAAAAAAAAAAAAAAAAAAAAAACACGCCTCTTCGTTGATCGTTAAAACACGGCGGAACCTGCAACTTCTAAATAGCCAGAAATCATCCGACAAACGCCATAATGAGCCCTTTGAAAGAATAACGCGAACCCTGTCGGTCGGAGGAATTCCGCGCTGCGAAACCGAAACCCCAATTAAAATTTCACTGACCTAAGCGAAGGGTCGTCGTTGGCCGATACAACCGTCGCGATATCAGAGGGGTGAGACGAGGGGGTTGAACGTGGAATACGAAAGCGAAAAGTGCGGCTGCGCGACCAAACCGATCGGCCAGAGAGCAAAGAACGATGAGTGGCCTCGTGCGACGTAGGTACAGGGTGGAAAATAAAGAAATAAATAAATAAATAAATAATTGTCACGACTTTAACGGTAGATTTATAGAGTTTGCTCTTAACCCTTTGCGCTGCGAGTGACGATCGATATTTTATTCCAATTGGTCTGCTTTTTAACACTAAACCTACCGATAGTAGTTTCAATGTTAACCCTCTGTGGGATGGTGCGACTTAAAAGTTACAAACTGATGTATCTGTATTTGAAAAAATTAATTTTCTTTAGTTATCGCTGTACTAGTAAATTTGATTACTGTATTACTGTAGCATCTGCAGTAATTATTAGTTTAAGAATTTTCAAATCAAAGTGAGAAACTGTAATCAATCGTAATTTTTTCTCCAAGAAGCAGACAAAATTCGGGCTATAGAGGGTTGAAAATCTCGACCTACCTCGATATATCCAAATCGCTCGCTAATTTTTCTGTATATTCAAGAGCGCTCGCACCGGAAAAGATTAAAATTAACACCGAATCTACCGATGATTAACAGTAGAACTACCGACGAATGAAGCATACTTATTTCTGAATGAACCGAAAGAATCATAATGAAAGGTATGTAAAAAAATACGCAATGGGAGGGAAAAAAAGCTTCGTCTACATTTTTAATAGAAAATCACGGAAAATTGCCTGTGAGATGCCATAGTAAATTTATAAAATTGCTGTAAAAAATTACGAATCGTTCATTTTTACCACTTTGGTAATTCTGGTGTTAAAGTAGACCTATTTGTACCCAAAGAAATAAAAATGATAGGTATTCTGAAAAAAATATAACGTAGGGAGAAGAAATCTTCAGCTATATTTTTCACGGAAAATCACGAAAAATTCGCCGAACCGAATCGTTATAAATTTATAAAATTTCTCATTTTGACCGCTTTGGTAATTTTAGCGTTAATAAGCCACTTCCGAAATCTGTATCGAAAGAATAATAATTTTTAAAATATCTGAAAGAATAATAATTTTTAAAATATCTGAAAGAATAATAATTGTTAAAATAATTAATTATATAATTATTAACACTTTACCGACCGGTTTATTCGAGAGCGGATACATCGCTAACACCGGCTCGGTTTTGGCTATCGTGCGGAAATATAAACGCTTATTCTTGCAACTCTGTTGTTAAATCGTAATTCGTGAGAGTGCTTACTACATCGTTTCTCTTAACTACAAGGTAATTAGATTTGACAAAATTTTTAATTCCACCATTAAAAAGTTTTTTTAACAAAAAAGTGAAACGAGCGAATTTCAGAACGTAAATGTTCTATTATCAAACTTTCAGAAGCTATCACTTTACATTCGATATAAAATATTAATCTTATCACACTGATATCAATTTATTCATAACAAATACTTTTTACTAGAATCTCCTAAAATTACTAATGTACTTCAAGTGTCCACTCGTTCATTGATCAAATATTTAATCAGGAAACATTTAATCAGCTTATCGATGTGTATCAGAAATAATACGATAAAACTGTGCTTCTACATGAAAAAAGGATGGTAAAACGTTGATGTGATAAAATTCTTTTCCCCTTGGAAATTAAATATTTCTGGAATTAATTATTACAATATCGGGAAGCGTGTCGTGATAAAAATAAGGAAAATATAATCAAACAGTGAAATATAACTACAAAAAAAAAAAAACAAGAAAAAAAAAGACCACTTTATAAAAGTAGCATTCACCTAGTAAAAATTGAACCACTCGTAGATGATAAAGCTTGAAAATGATGCAACTAAATATTTATCTATCCGTTATGGTAATAATATTGCTATCAGTCAATTATTCTAAATAATTCTACTTTAAATCTTGAATTATTCAGAGCTATACACTTTTTTTTTAATCTTCATTACCTTCGTGTATTCTGTTTCTTAAAATTTAATTTTCGTAAAAATCAATTCACTATTCAAATACAAATTTAATTTATTTTAATTTTTACTTCGACTCGATTTAATTTCTAAGTTAAAAATTATTTTTCTCGGATCACTGTTACATTTTTATTTACACGTCGCTTTATATAGAACGCGTCGAACACAACGGGAGAATTAATGGGCTCGTCGAAACGAGAAATCGTTTCTCAATTACCCAAATTCCACCCCCCATCGCTCACTGAAACAACATCCTATTTCACGCTTCGAAAAAAGAAAAAGAAAAAAAAAGAAAAAAATAAAACATACGATTAACCGTTACGCGATTGCCGGAATAAATTATTGGTCGATAAAACGTGACAAATAAAGCCGCGAGGAATCTGTTGCCGGGTGCAGCCCCGAATCCGTGTCCACGACCCAGAATCGTATCGTCGATGAAAATGGAAAAGCGTCTGCGCATTCAAACCGACAGAAAAAAACAGAAGAAACCTGTCTTTCGCTATTTTTTCTCTTCAATTTTTAATTTTTGCACTGGTTCTTTGCTCCTTGTATCTCACAACTTACACTTTTTAGAAGAAAAATGTACCAAATCGACACAAGGGGTGGACGAGGATCAAATATACCAAGAGACTTAATTTTCGATAGACGTAAAAAATTTCTATTATAATTAAAAAAAAAAAAGAAAACTGAAGAAAAAAATCATAAGTTTTATAGAATAATATTTCATAAGATTATTCTCATCGTTTATAAATAATAAAACGATGCAGAAGATAAACTACTTTCTTACAATTATGAAAAATGTGTCGAACCGACATAAGTTTCTTTTTTTTTTAATTACTGCTACACATCTGTAATTCAATTTTCTTGCTATCTAAAATTATGAAATATTCTTAAATGTTACTCACAAGTACGTGTAAAATTTTAGAAAACATTCTGGTCTATAATTTCCACCCCTAAGAAATAATTTCGCAAGTATATGCAAAATCTAGTCAATAATTTCCACCCCCTTTTTCTTAAATTACTCAATTAAATGGTACGCAACTGTAATTCTATTTTCTTGCTATCTAAAATTATAAAATATTCTTAAATGATACCAACAAGTGCGTGCAAAATTTGTGAAAAAAATCTTGTCTATAACTTCCACCCGCAAGAAAAAATTTCGCAAGCATATGCAAAATTTGCGTGAAAAAGATCTTGTCTATAATTTCCACCCCTAAGAAAGAATTTCTTCTCCTGACCTGTTTATCAGAACGCAAAATTAGAAATATCCCTTAATTTAATGTTCCATAAAATACTACAATAAATGTTCCAATTTTCCTCTTTCCAAGAAGATTAAACATTCCTCCGACCGACACGCTCCGCCTCAAAGGCACGAGGAACTATAAAATCTGGCGGACGTAAATCATTCGATGCATCCAATAAAATCCCACGTTTCCATCTCGAGTCGAGGATGGACACACCTCGATATTGTGGCGTTAGACGAGATAAGCCCGATAAATATAGATAAAACGGCGTTCCTTTCGGTACATTTGGATGCGTGGGTATATTACGTAAACGCTAACCCTGGCACAGGAACCCGAACTCGATATTCAGCCTCTTGTGTAAAACGTCTCATTAAATGCAATTGTCACCAAGCTTGAGGAGGGAAATTGTGGCTTGAACCTCTGTAACTTGGAATTGACTCTGCGACTTGTAAGTTATATATCCATACGTGTGTTCTTTTAATATTACTTTATTTGTTTCTAAGCGTACTCTTGTATTTTATTGGTACACCTTTATACTGATAGCAGTTGAGTTATTTCTAACGATTATTAATTTGTGTATTTCTGATTAAAGTAAAAAAAACACTGTAGTTAGTTATCATTTTTTTCTGTCAGAAGCAAATAAAATTAGGGTAGCAGAGGGTTGATCCTTTGCGATCCTATGTCAAGCTCGACTAGACTTTCCATTTTGCTCGATTTCTTTCAGTTTTAGAATGTAGAAAAACTGGGATAGTTCGATCAGAGGAAGAAATCGGTTAGTATTAATATCTTAAAATAGAACAAATAAATTAGCTTATTATTATTCTCGTACTGATTTGGAATGTTTAAATAGTATAGTAATGTTTGGTTACAGAGTAAGTTCGGGATAGTTTGACCACCGTCAGAGATATTAATAATATTAATATTGAAAATAATTGTATTTTATTAATGGGAGGAATATAGGGTAAGTCCGGGATAGTTGGACCACCATGAGAGATATTAATAATATTAATAGTATTAATATTTTAAAATAAAACAAATAAATTGGCTTATTATTATTCTCGTACTGATTTGGAATGTTTAAATAGTATAGTAATGTTTGGTTACAGGGTAAGTTCGGGATAGTTTGACCACCGTGAGAGATATTAATAATATTAATATTGAAAATAATTGTATTTTATTAATGGGAGAAATATAGGGTAAGTCCGGGATAGTTGAACTACCATAAGAGACATTAATGATATTAATAATTTTAATATCACAAAATAAAAAATAAATTAGCTTATTATTATTCTCACATTGATTTGGAATATTTAAATAGTATAGTAATATTTGGTTACAGGGTATATATAAATATTTAAAATAATTAAAGAATATAGGGTAAGTCCGGGATAGTTGGACCACCATGAGAGATATTAATACGAGTTAACAAATAAATGGGTTTATTATTATTCTCGTACTAACAACTCTCGCAAAACCGTATATATATCATAAATTATATTTAAAGTTTTTGTGCGAACTAGAAACTAAAACTAAAAATATTTCGAATCCTCCGCAAGTGAGGATTGGGTTAAGTGTGTAAAGTGCAGATGTTGGTTTCACGATGGATGCTCTAAGCACGAGAACATTTACGATTCGTGTAGAAAATTTAAGAAAAAACAACATGTCAACTAATTTAACATATGCATTACCTAAAAGTTTACTTAACTCAAAGGGTTAGGTAAAAAAAAAATTTGTTTAAGCTTAGTACCTGAAACTAATCGCAACGCTAACTAAACGAGTAGACACAAAAAAGGTATAACTGTTTATCTGAAAATTTTCGTAACACTTTTTGCACTTCTCGTGAACCTGCTGGTTCTTATCTACCTCCGTTAAGTATTATTGATCGCTACCGTCTTTATCACTATGAAAACCAACGATAACGCGTGGACCAAACATTACGTAACACACCAAAAACGCCTAAATGCAAAAATCTTCACTCAGGTAACGATATTATCGAACATTTTCTTAATTTCATATTTTTAACATTTCTCTCACCATCGAAAAAGTTTAATTAAACATTCTCCTAATTTAGATAATATTTTCTTCGCAAGGTACAATTAAAAACTTGTTTGAAAAATATATTTTTAATTAAATATTCGTAACTCGATATTTAATATTTTTCTCATTAAAAAGGAACAAAGAAAAATAAATATTTTCTTAGCTTGATATTCTTCAACATTCTTCTCATAAAGAATAAGTAAAAACTGGGACAGAATTAATATTTAAACGAGCCATTTTAACGTAAAGGAAATTCTCGAACAGAGAATGGTATACATAAAAATTGATGAATATTCTCAGGAAAAGAGCAGATTTTTAAAGCAGAACTTACTCGTGCAGTTGCGATCGGTCCTTGAACCACTTTTTAATGCCGTTTTCGTTTTGACTTTTGTAATCTGCGATTAGTAGGAGTCAATGAGTTCCAAGTGCAGATAAGAATTTTTTTTCCCTCGCCAATAGCAGAAATCGAATCAAATTATGCATCGTATTAACTCGTTTCCACGATGTTAAGCAACATAGCGAAACGAACAGTTTCTTGAAAATTTAGAGAAAAAAAAAAAAAA
>SMSQ01006002.1:10360-23068 GCA_019453375.1 Ctenoplectra terminalis | reverse complement strand
AAAAAAAAAAAATCGATGAAGACTCAACAGAAGCTCCGTACAATCGTGGTCCCCGCGCCGGTGGATGATCTTATAAGGTGGCTCGCAGATAGAACAGCCAGACATAAGTGATTTGGAACGTGGGACCATTATAGAACCTCCTAGCAACATTGTCGAAAACATAGACTGCCAGTTACTCTCCTTCTCCTGAGCCAGGAGCTAACTACATTCGAATTCGTGACACCTTCGGCACGATTGTCGCACGATCACCTTGCCAAGTCAGTTTCTTCTTCATCATCCCTACGGTTCGTCTTGTTCGTCACCGATGCAGTGATTCACGAACCGCAAGAATTTATGCGATCGGTCACCGACTACGCGTCTGCCTCGATCAGGCCCAAAAGTCCGTGGACACAGGCATGAATCAAGACGAAATTAATCAAGATGAAATGAAATGAAGAAACGAGATGAAATATTCGCAATAACGTTGAATACGAGTCGCTAACAAGTTGTAAACGTCGATCAATTTGTTTTTGCCCGAGGGACCAGAGGGAGGCTGAGATGTTGGATGCCGCGATGTAACTTGAGTTTGTCGTAGATGTCGCCGAATTGTTGATAGCGCTGTCGAGGTACATCGCTCAAACTTAACGCGCCGATTTTAACCCTCCGTGCCTCGAATCTTGTCTGCTTATCGGAGAAAAAATTACGATTGCTTAAAGTTTCTCACTTTGATTTAAAAATTATGGATGGATCGTGATGTCGGTACGATAACACGGTAATCAAATTTAATAGAACAGGGACAATTGGATGAAACAGATTTTTTAAAATATAGATACATTGATTTGTAACTTTCAGAGGGTTAACATTAAAACTACCGACGATTAAGATAGATTTATTTGTAGCAAAGGAATCAAGACGATGAGTATTTGAAAAAATTCATACGATAAGGTTAATGACTCTCTGTGCATATTTTTTTGCAAATAATTATAAAAGATCCCTAAAAATGCGCCACTGTAAATTTATAAAATTTCTACGAGTCATTTTGACTCGTTAAAAATGATTTGGTGTTCTGAAAAATATATAACGCGAGAAAAATAAATCTTTATCCATATTTTTCATGAAAAATTCCTCCAAATTGCATTACTTCGAATTTATAGAATTTCTATGAGAAATTACAACCCGGTCGTTTCGACCGCTTCGGTAGTTTTAGTGTTAATTCAATTTATATATCAGAATATGCGTTTAACACTGAAATATTGCGGAAAGTATATTTTTTACGATTAACTTTGAGGGTAGTTTTCACCCTCTAAACGTAAATGATTGCAGATAAAACTGATAAAGCGGAAAAATATGTGTAAAATAATTTTTAAATATTATCTCGCGTATAAATTTCATTAAAATCGGCGTGTCGCGTTTAAGTGATGTCATTTATGAGTCAGGGGTCGAGAACGATTGTTGACTTTGAGAATTGAGACGCTAAGATACCGGATGATTAAGTACTTTTTGTCAATTTTTTAGGTCTAGCGTTCAGCATTTAATTTCATGGAGATCGATCTTTTAATACTGCGGTACCATTTTTCCAATTTAAAGTTAGAAGACGGAGCTCGGGTGACTTCTGTATTTTTTGGTTATTTAGGAGTAAACGTGCACGATCGTTGTTGATTTTCCATAGCCGCTCAGTGTCATTCACATGTGGAAAAAATAATTTAAGTACCATTACATACGTGATGCCACAGAAGTGCGAAGAAGCCACAAAATAACGTCTCGTATCTTCTCTTCCACTTGTACTATTTCGAAATGATTTTGAACTTTTGCATCATTGTCTAACATACTTTTTTCCCTGTGACACAACATTCAAGTGGAATTACGTCAATCAACTAATTTTACTTTAACCCTGTTAGGTAATCCTGTAAATAACGTTTCTTGATTAACTTTCGGTGTAAAATATTAATACTTGTATTTATTTAAAATCGTNAAATAACGTTTCTTGATTAACTTTCGGTGTAAAATATTAATACTTGTACTTATTTAAAATCGTCATTGTATCGATACCGGACACGTATCCATAAATTATTTAAGAAACAGTAAATGATTATTGAAGGCAGTGGTGAATATTTAATTTAATAATTTTCAGAGTATAATTGAAAATAAATATTTGAATAATTAAAAGCAAACGTGGGGAGAATTAGCATCGAGAAACGATATTAAGAGCATTATCTAAAATTTCTACAATTTATTATACTAAATATTGTAATTTTAATGAATAGAATATATATATAAAATAAATATATTTTATTTTTGACGAATAAAAATTATTCAAGCAAGTTCGCAGGATCGTTAATAAAAAGAAACAAGAATGTAAAGTGGACTTGAAATTTTATGATTCCGTGTTTATTCAAATGTATTAATTAGTGATTTAAATAAAGGAAATTTTGTGAGAAAAGTTGAAGTCGAGGAAGAATTTCTTTGATACTTTTTAGAGCGCTTAAATTTTCACTTATTTCCTGAGCCATGAAAATACCAAGTTATGGTACTGTTAATAAATTAACCAACAAAATATCTTTACATCGTCTCTCGCGCTAATTATCGCCCATTGTAAAATCAAATACTGCCGGGAGAAAGCTGTGGAATTTAATCGTGTTTATTAACTCCGAAGTAATCGCATTCATTAAGATCAGTTAACTCTAACCTTCGCTAACCTAATATTTCCTTCGTAGTCGCTCCGCGAGGACTGTGATTTCTTTTTTTTACCTCTGATTAATAATTACGAAACAAATACTCTTGACATTAAATCGTAAAAATTCAAATTTCCTTCAACATCTATTTTTCCTACATTAATTTTAATACATTTGTAAATAAAATTGTTCCGGAAAAAAAACTAAATATTTCATTTTTAAAAACCTACCGATACTTAATTTTCGACGCCAAAGAAATTTGAATAAAATAGCTAAACCTGGAAACCTCGTTTTTTCTCTTAAATAAAATATAATTACACTGATCAAAGTACAGTAAAAAAATAAAAATAATTTTGTGTCTTATAAATACGATTCATAATTAATTTTCGTTATCCTATAAGATCTTATAAGATTTATCACTAAATTGATATTATTATTTTTTTATAAATGTTAATTATACATTTAAAAATTCTTACTGTATATTTTCTGCAAATTAGAACCAATACGATTTCTGCGATTTATTACACGCGCTAATCGATACCTAGAACTGCTCGCTTTCAACGAACTTGAAAAACAGAATTCATTTAATTCCCGATCAAAGGTACGTTCGTTCGCGATACACGTTTCTGTTGCAACTAACAGTCAGAGTTACAGGGTTAATTAAAGCTGGTCTGCCTAGTAGTTTCCGGTCTCCAAGAATAAATAAGCGAATCGATAATGTATCTCGGTGTGCAGCGGTCGCTCAATCGATTCCAGTGCACATGAAAGATTAAAGATACGAGGGTTTTTCGAATGGCTGACGGAAAGAAAGATTCCGGTGTCTTGATTGAAAAAAACAGCCGCTTTTCCGGTTATAAAATCTCTTATTCATTATAATGTTCATTCGTAAGTCGGATCTTAGCTCTCGTACGTTTCTGGGTTGAGAACTCAACCCTTTTTTGTTTCTAGGTTGCACAAATGTATTTAATTTCTTTCCAGTTTTATTGTAATTCGATGCATTTTTGTTAGATATAAAATTGTGAATAGAAAAGAATTTATTTATGTTTGTTTTCTAAGACATTGATATGGTAAAAAAAAAGAAAGACATCGTTTGTGTAATTGTTTCTGAGGAGCGTAAGAGGGTTAAATAAGGTAGCTGTAATTATGTGAGTTTTTTTGTGTGCGTGTTTTAAGTTTTGAAACCAGCTGTGTGCTAATTTGCAAGGATTAAGAAAGAGCGGAAGGATACAAAACATTCTTAATAATCTACTAATAATAAAACCACAAGGAAGTAAGTAATGTTTCATTGAATTAGCGACATTCTGATGGATAAAAACGGATAAAAGTGAATGAAAATGAATTGTTTTTCGGATATTCGAAAAAAAAGAATTTGTATTTCAATATTCGAATAAAAATGAATTGATACTCGAATATTCGAATGAAAATTAATCGATACTCAAATATTCGAATAAAAATGAATGGATACTCAAATATTCGAATAAAAATGATTGGATACTCGAATATTCGAATAAAAATGAATTTATACTCAAATGTTCGAATAAAAATAAATCGACACTCAAATATTCGAATAAAAATGAATAGACATTTCAATATTCGAATAAGAATGAATTTGATATTCAAATATTGTAATGAGAATGAATTGATATTCAAATATTCGAAAAAAAGAAAAAAAATGAATTGATATTCAAATATTCGAATAGAAATGTATTGATATTCAAATATTCCGATAAAAATGATGTGATATTCGAATAGATGAATATATCCTACAAGCGACGATGTAATTGAAAAATAATACACAGAAGAATAAATAATGTAACATATAAAGACTACCAGCAAAAATCTTTCAACAATAAACAATAATTTTTTCCCAACGATAAAACCGAACGCCTGGTGTACAAAAGGATTTTACGATTATTGTCCAACATGCAATTGTCGATAAGAAATATCGATTACTGCCATGATAGCCTACATATTTGTATTCTTTTCTTTTCACCATCCATTTGTTTTCACGTAGTTTTACAAATTTTATGGTTCTATATTTGCGTTACTCGTATCGTTTCGTTACTTGTGTTCTTTTCACGCTTGTCTGGTTAATTTATTATTCAACAAATCGTTGCACGTTTCCATAGATTAATCGATATCTTCCGAACACGAAATCAGGTTCTCTGTTGAGTACAGGCTCACGAAGATCAATATCTTCGTCCAGCGACTTCCTTAGGTTCATAGATAGCATAATGATGATGCATACCGCTACGATGACCTCGTATTATTGTATGTATGTACTGTTAATAATTAAAGAAAAAGTGAGTCAAAGTTCTGAGGATACAAACGAGATTTCGATTCACAATTTAATTGTTCCGATTCACTCTTGAAACACTTAAACAGTTACATCGTTTTTATAGTTTCTGCTTTATCATAAATGACTTCGTGTAAGAATTAATTGCCTGTGTTAATTATTCACGAATTTTTTATTTCAGCAACGCGTATACGATATCCTCTTCTGTACTCAATACTGTCGCCTTGTTTCGTTTAAGAAGTTACGTGCGAGTTTACAAGACGGGACCAGTTAAAATATTTCGTAGAATTTGATGTAATTTTTGTTTGTTTTTTGTAGCTTGGTAAAATTATTTGGTTATTGTTTGTAATCGTGTTGGGTATATATGAGTCGGAAGCGTGAGTTTAATGACTGTAAATATGTTTTATGTCAATGAGTTTACAAGGCCTCGAATGATGCAATTGGTAATTAGCCGAAATCGTTCGGTTTTGCTCGGAGAGCTGTTCGCAATTACTTCAGTGAAAGTGTTTAATTTAAATTTTAATTGCATTATTATTATATTTTAAGAAAACGTGACTGAAATCAAGGATAACTAACCGAAGTTTGAAATACAATAAAAGTTTAATTGTATTATTTTTATATTTTAAGAAAATATAACTGAGCTAAAAAATAACTCAAATAATCACATTATTATTATGTTTTAAGAAAACGCGACTGAACATAAAAATAACCAATCAAAGTTTGAAATACAATAAAAATTTAATTATATTATTATTGCATTATTATTATATTTTAAGAAAATATAACTGAACTCAAAGATAACTAACCTCAGTTCGAAATACAATACAAATCTAATCACATTATTATTATATTTTAAGAAAACGCGACTGAACTCAAAGATAACCAACTAAAGTTTGAAATACCATACAAATTAAATTATATTACTATTATACTTTAAGAAAATATAACTGAACTCAAAGATAACTAACCGCAGTTTGAAATACAATACAAATCTAATCACATTATTATTATATTTTAAGAAAACGCGACTGAACTCAAAGATAACCAACTAAAGTTTGAAATACCATACAAATTAAATTATATTACTATTATACTTTAAGAAAATATAACTGAACTCAAAGATAACTAACCGCAGTTTGAAATACAATACAAATCTAATCACATTATTATTATATTTTAAGAAAACGCGACTGAACTCAAAGATAACCAACTAAAGTTTGAAATACCATACAAATTAAATTATATTACTATTATACTTTAAGAAAATATAACTGAACTCAAAGATAACTAACCGCAGTTTGAAATACAATACAAATCTAATCACATTATTATTATATTTTAAGAAAACGCGACTGAACTCAAAGATAACCAACTAAAGTTTGAAATACCATACAAATTAAATTATATTACTATTATACTTTAAGAAAATATAACTGAACTCAAAGATAACTAACCGCAGTTTGAAATACAATACAAATCTAATCACATTATTATTATATTTTAAGAAAACGCGACTGAACTCAAAGATAACCAACTAAAGTTTGAAATACCATACAAATTAAATTATATTACTATTATACTTTAAGAAAATATAACTGAACTCAAAGATAACTAACCGCAGTTTGAAATACAATACAAATCTAATCACATTATTATTATATTTTAAGAAAACGCGACTGAACTCAAAGATAACCAACTAAAGTTTGAAATACCATACAAATTAAATTATATTACTATTATACTTTAAGAAAATATAACTGAACTCAAAGATAACTAACCGCAGTTTGAAATACAATACAAATCTAATCACATTATTATTATATTTTAAGAAAACGCGACTGAACTCAAAAATAACCAACCAATTTATTTGAAATACAATAAAAATTGATTTCACAATTATGTAATTTCACCGATTTTTATTAAATTTTCCTTAAATGTTACCCCATCTCCCCCTATCCCACCCTCTAAAATTTCCTCTATGTAACATTTCCCTTTCTCCGTTACTCAACATTCTTCCACCCAGTAAGAAACAAGTAAAAACCAACCCTCCGTTGAAACGGAACAAAGATTAATCCAAGAGTATCGCAGTCGATAGAGAAACTGAAAGACAAACAACCCAATCCCCATTTCTCCCTGTCGATATCAAAAACTCTCCTCGCCAAAGCCAATAAATCAAACCGTAAAACTCTAGCCTACTGTCCTCGGTGTCGCCCCGAGGATCACCGTTTTCCCATAAAATGTAAACTCGCTACGCTTCCCAATCGATTCCTTTCTTTTTTCGTCTTTTTCCCTTCGCGCGGCTAAACAAACAGAAAGTAGCATGTTTTCTCAGAAACAAGTATCAGCCAGGATCACACGATAGTGTCCAGAGGGTAGTTTCGAGTGAAATAACAAATAACCACGAACCACAGGCGGGGGACATTCGATATTTAAGGATTCCGCTCTGTTTTGAGAAACGTGAAAAACGCATCGGTGGCCGAAAACGTAATCCGATTCTTCGAGCTTCACATATGGTCGAGAAAAAAACGTGTTGTGACATCCTTCGCCACCGAAAAAGGGTCCAGCGTTGGGTTTCGTGCCGGCAACCCTAATGGTACAAGCCAATAATGGCGTTTATTACGCTTATTAAGAGCTCGGTGCCTTATTTCTTCGTCCCTTGTGAAAAATTGTAAATGGAACCTGCGTTGGGGTCGAGGGACGAAGCTCGAAGTTGATTTTGGTACAGCGTATAACATTTCTGAAGGATTTTGTATTTATACAATGGCTACAAGAAGTCTACACCATTGTATTTATTTTTATATCTGTGTTTTGGTTCGGGTTAGGTTCGATTATATTAATCGTTGTATTGTTCAAATGGTACTTTCACGTGACTACAAAAATTTAATACCGAGGAAGTTAAATTTGTAATCTGAACAAGAAATGTTAGAGGGTTGATTTTAAGGGTTGATTTATTTTCTATTGGATTGTCCGGAAAATTCGTGCCGATTTTCGGTAGGTGCCATTAGAACAGGTTTGAATATTGAAATTTAAAAACAGAATGATTGGAAACAAATGGCACGCGTACATATTCTAAAGAGCGTCACTTGAGGCATTTTTAGACGAAAGTTTGGTTTGGATAGGTTTATTTTCGTTAGTTTTATACGCTGTTAAATATGGAAAAGTTTCTCGCCGAAAAACTTAAGAAGTTTTGGAAGGATGGGATATTTAAGTTAGGTGAAAGATGGAGGAAGGTTATAGAACGAAATGGAACATATGTAATTTAATGAATGTATAAGGAAATTTAAATGTGTTCTGTTTGAATTTTTCTTAGAAATCGGCACAAACTTTCCGGACAACCCAATACAATGGCTACAACAAGCGTTTCTACACCATTGTATTTATTTTTATAGTTACGTTTTGGTTAATTACCTTCGAGTATATTAATTGTTTCATCGTTCAAATGGTACTTTCATGTGACCACAAAAATTTAATACCGAGGAAGTTAAATTTATAATCTGACCAAGAAATGTCTCATTTTAAGGGTTGATTTATTTTGTAACTTATTTTTACAAATAACCTTGCATTCTTAATTAATTTCTAATTTACTCAAAAATTAAAGGAGAGCTACTTAACACTAGAATTACCAAAATGGTAAAAATAACCAATTCGTGATTTCTCATAGACGTTTTATAAATCTTTTTTTTTAATACTGTGTATTTTCAAGGATTTTATAATAATATGAACTTATCATACCTTTCATTTTTATTTCTTCGGTAGAAATAAATATAATTGATGGTAATTCTATTATAATATAATAAAACAGCACTTCATCGAGTTCTTTCTTATTACTGAATAAAACTAAAATCTGCCAGCAAATATATAAAATAAATATCAAACCAGAGATATGAATAAAAAAAACACGAATCGGAGAATAAAATTGCGTTCGATAATGCACCTATTTTTTTCTTTCGTTAAAAAATTCGCCTCAAAAAGGCTCAACCATAAATGGCACTATTTATAGGAATCCAAAACAAGAGCAAGTGTACTGGTATTTTAAACCTTAGCCTAGTTCGTGTATTTTGAGCAGAAAAGCAATCTAATCGGTGTAGCAGTAACTTACACGAGAACATAAATACACAACAATTAAATACGTTATCTTCGGGAAGCCTTAGTTCCCAAATACTCGCACTTGAGAACACTGCACAAAAATTGTTCGATGCTTCCAATTTCCAATAATACACCGAGACCCAATTCTCTAAATATTCCCGCAAATTGAACCATCACCACGAAGCATACGAATTACAAGAATAAATAAAGAAAAAACACACTAGAGTAGCTCGTTAAAAATATATTGAAGAAACAGAACCACCGACGATAAAAATGAAGAAAAAAAATAGATGTTTAAAACTTATTAGAATGTCTACTATAAAATGAACCATTGTACCATCCTAAATAAAGAAAAAACATACTAGAGTAGCTCATTAAAAATATATTGAAGAAACAGAACCACCGACGATAAAAATGAAGAAAAAAAATAGCTGTTTAAAACTTATTAGAATGTGTACCATAAAATGAACCATTGTACCATCCTAAATAAAGAAAAGACACACTAGAGTAGCTCATTAACGATATATTGAAGAAACAGAACCACCCTTCTGCGGTTTATATATACAGAAATATAGACAATTCGAGTTGTTATAAAATAACGAGTCGTTTTAATTTTCCCGATTAATAGGTTAACGTGTTAAAGCAAAAGACAGAAAAAAGAGTTACGCGCGACGATAGACGAGCGCAACGTCGCGAGCAGAAAGGAAATAAAAATGCCTCTGCTCGTTATGAAGTTCGCGGACAACTCTTCCGTGAATCACTTTCGCGTTCATGTAACGTTTCCGAGAAACCGCATACCAGAAATAAAATTCGACGCAATCGAGACTTGATCATAACGGAAAAATAAACAGAGGCATTATGAAACGTTACGATATACATTTTTCCATCGCCAAGCTCCGATACGTAAAATTATCTGCGTTTTCCGACCGATTCCGAACTCTCGGTTACAATTTTAGTAGCCGGTGCCCGAAATTAGAGAAAGACGGCGCGAATGTAATAAATACAATGTTGAACGTTCGTTCAACGTCGAAAATGTGAACGTCCAACCGGCAATGGACGAGCAATTTCTGAATTGAAATTAGACGGCGAAGCAATGCAAACAGAAAAGCACAAAAGGGAGCGCTGAGAGAAGCGGCGAGTCCGTCGAGACTGCATTTGGCAAATCGTCAAAAGTTCTTTAACCTTTCAGGGCAAGGTGGCGGAAACGACTTCGTACAGTCAAACAACAAAGCAACAACGTTGTGTGCAATTAACATCGAGCGCATAACACGAGTATCGACTGGGAAATTAACAGATCGACGATTTTGTACGCATTTGTAGGAAATTTAGCGCTCAACAGATGAGATGGAGTCAGGAGAGCTTGGTGAAATTTTTTACGAGATGTTTGCTTCTACGTTTTCCATTGAATAAAATTTTATCGATACTCTTTCTGTTAACGGACGTAAAAAAAAATTTAATTTAACTAGGAAATTAACAGATCGACAATTTTGTACGCATTTGTAGGAAATTTAGCGCTCAACAGATGAGATGGAGTCAGGAGAGCTTGGTGAAATTTTTTACGAGATGTTTGCTTCTACGTTTTCCATTGAATAAAATTTTATCGATACTCTTTCTGTTAACGGACGTAAAAAAAAATTTAATTTAACTAGGAAATTAACAGATCGACAATTTTGTACGCATTTGTAGGAAATTTAGCGCTCAACAGATGAGATGGAGTCAGGAGAGCTTGGTGAAATTTTTTACGAGATGTTTGCTTCTACGTTTTCCACCGAATAAAATTTTATCGATACTCTTTCTGTTAACGGACGTAAAAAAAAATTTAATTTAACTAGGAAATTAACAGATCGACAATTTTGTACGCATTTGTAGGAAATTTAGCTCTCAACAGATGAGATGGAGTCAGGAGAGCTTGGTGAAATTTTTTACGATATGTTTGCTTCTACGTTTTCCACCGAATAAAATTTTATCGATACTGTTTCTGTTAACGGACGTAAAAAAAAAGTTTAATTCAACATCTTGAGATCGGGTTTCGTGCCTCGTACGGTTTGTGCTTTGCATAGTAACGTGAAATATTTGTTTAACGAATTTTATAAGTTAACTCTGCACTTTCACGTGAAGCTGGACTCGATGTTCCGATTCGTTACGTTTCTTTCAGTACTATCGTACGAAACATATTCTTTTACGTTACGATTAAATTTTCTAGGAATTTATCGGTGTAGATATGTTACCGATAATAAAAGTATTATCATTAAGCCTCTATGGGATCGTGTGACTTAAAAGTTACAAATTAATGTATCTATATTTTAAAAAATTTGTTTTATCTAATTGTCACTGTTCTATTAAACTTGATTACTGTATTATCGTAGCGATATCACGATGTATTTATAGCAATTATTAATTTGAGACTAGAACTACCGAGGATTAAAGTATACTTATTTCTACCAGAGAAATCGAAGCAGAAGGTATATAAAATAATATGTAGTGCAATTTAGACAAAAGTTTATCTATATTTTTAATACAAAATCGCGGAAAATCTGACCAAAGGCACCGTAGTTGATTTATAAAATTTCTGTAAAAAATTAGGAATGGATCGTTTTGACCACTTTGGTAGTTCTAGTGTTAAAAATTTTCAAATCAAAGTGAAAAACTGTGAGCAATCGTAATCTTTTCTCTGATATGCAGACAAAATTCGGGCTATAGAGGGTTACGGCAAATTCGGTGAGCTTTTGAAAATATTTTATCAAATACGACCCAGTCGAGATAAAATATTAATAATAGTTAATAATCGAAAATAAAAATTGTGAAATATTTCAGATATTATTCGATTTATATTAATGAAAGATATTTTAGATATTTTCTTCTCGAGTCTCTGAATTTGAGCTGTATGTGTAATTTCTGTCTTGCTACCCCCGGCGTCAAGGGGTTGAACAGAAAAAGATTGAGACACGACAGGTTCCGTTTCACCAATCGAAGATTAAAGATGAAAAATTGCAGAGAAAAAATATACGAACTATCCGAATTACAGCGCGCTTAATATCTCAAAGTTCTCCTTATCTTTTTTTTACTATATTTGCAAATTTATGGATCTGCATAAAAATCTGTGGTGTCGTGATCGATTTTGCAAGGCTGTAAAGGCTCATAGACTTTCAAATACAGATGTATCTTAGCTATTAATAAACATAAGTTGTCATTCATATTTAATTGCCTTTGAAAGCTATTAAATATTGCAAAACGGAACCTTCAAGCCGCTCATACGTGTAATAAACTCTTCTAACGTAGGATAGTGAACGAAACGGTGTTACGCAAGTAGTGAAAAAAAATTTCATTCGAACAGAATCTCGTACATTCGAGCGTTTCTACACATTATTATATGTAATACTGTTATCTGGATCTAACGTTCATTCAAAACTCGAGAACGAAAGTGAAGATGGTTCGCGTTATGCGGTAACGCATATTTAGTCTGTTATAGGATAAGTTGAGGAATTATGGTCAAATCTTTTTAAAACAATCTAAATTTAATTTACATTTAAACCGAAAGAAATATATTTGTTAAATACATGTAGATTCAGTTTGGTTAATTTATTTAGTAATTATTATTAAAAATAGCTGAAAAGTGGAACAGTTCGAATCCAACTTGAGATCGAGTCGTCTCGTTTGCTAAGGTCATCTCACTTG
>SMSQ01005991.1:302048-329289 GCA_019453375.1 Ctenoplectra terminalis | reverse complement strand
AAAATGTATCAACTTCTACAAATAAACGATTTTATTTTACTCTCTGCGAGAAGACTTGACATAACAACGACGCAAAACTTGGTGGAAGGAAAGAAGAGATTCGCGACAGTTCCCAGACCACGGGTTATGAATCCACCGACGAGCTGGATGAAATTTCTCACCATATGGCGGATGCCTACGGTCCGCCATGTTTCCCCGGAACTCACCCCGCGAGAGACTCCGCTCTTTCCCTCCCTTTTTCTCTCCAAGTTTGTCGGAATGGGGCCCCGTTGCAAGTCGGTCGAGATTACGGGCTCGCTTTTAAGGCCGCCTGCTGCGAATCCGAAAGAGGCCAACGCGATGAGCAGCGTGTTCCACGAGATAAACACCGGACGAGAAAAAGGGAGCGAGAAAGAGAGGAGAAATTCACGGGACGAGTGCCAGCGGGATTTATCGTTCGGCAAAAAATGAGAATAAGAACCTGCCAATCACGCGTGCCGCTGTTTCGCAGCCCTTAAACCGATCGCCCTCCTGCGTTTTACTGCGCGGTATTATTATCTCTGCCGCTGCTTGTCCCTTTGAGTAGGGACGCCAAATAAGAGTGGGGGATTGGCGGGTTTTATGAAATTTCGGTTTTAAGGGAAGTGGGGTAATTGTAATTGGGTGGACTTTGAGGGTACGGTGATTTGATTTCGGGTGTAAACCTTTGTGGCGTACCGTTTGGATTGCACGAGCGTGTTTTTGCGGCTGGCAAACGGTGATTCCGGAATATAGGTTTTGAATTTGGATCGTTGCCTGTACTTTTCTCCGACCAAATTTTGAATCACCGCAATTTTTTTTTGCATCGGGAAATTGTAAACTGTTACAGAAAAGCGATCGAAATTAAAAAAGGATTTTAATCGGTGACAGGGGAATAGTTTGAGTTGATCGTTTTACCAGTTTCGTCGCTCTATGAAACATTTTTTTTAAACACTCTGTAGAATTGTAAAAATTGTGCAATTCTGATAGAATTTAAGCGCGACTAGGATGTAGTTTTTTTTTTAATCCGTTGAGTAATAAGTTTTTATATTAATTTTGATTAGAAAATAATTTTACTTTTAATATTTAAATCTGCAACAGTTGATGAAAATTAAATTATGAAACTACTCGACTGTGCGAGCACAAATTCTATAGTCGTACGCGTAAGTTCGTGCCACTCAAAGGGTTAAAGATACACATAAAAAAGTAGAAAGGTTGCGTTAATGATGAAAGAAACGGAGGCGAGTGTCGGAAAGCGAGAAAAAAAATGAAAGGTTCGGATCTTTCGCGAACGAAGACCTTGGCCCACCGTATATGCTAATGCCNAAGCGATCGAAATTAAAAAAGGATTTTAATCGGTGACAGGGGAATAGTTTGAGTTGATCGTTTTACCAGTTTCGTCGCTCTATGAAACATTTTTTTTAAACACTCTGTAGAATTGTAAAAATTGTGCAATTCTGATAGAATTTAAGCGCGACTAGGATGTAGTTCTTTTTTTAATCCGTTGAGTAATAAGTTTTTATATTAATTTTGATTAGAAAATAATTTTACTTTTAATATTTAAATCTGCAACAGTTGATGAAAATTAAATTATGAAACTACTCGACTGTGCGAGCACAAATTCTATAGTCGTACGCGTAAGTTCGTGCCACTCAAAGGGTTAAAGATACACATAAAAAAGTAGAAAGGTTGCGTTAATGATGAAAGAAACGGAGGCGAGTGTCGGAAAGCGAGAAAAAAAATGAAAGGTTCGGATCTTTCGCGAACGAAGACCTTGGCCCACCGTATATGCTAATGCCCGACTAGACTCTCGCTGCAACCCCACCCATCCCGTCTCTTCACCCCACTCGAACAACTCTGGGCAAAACCAGGGCGATGATCGCCGACTCTATTTTCCTTCAGCGTCAAAAGTCGACGATCAGAATTCCCTGGCACAGTGTTTCGCTTGCGAAGTTCCTTCAATGATTCAACCTATAATGAGTCACGCAAATATTTGTAACCCTATCATATATTTGCCCGAATGTTCCTAACCGTTCAAAGATCGTTAGTTTCTTCGACGATTATTCCTTTCGCTTTGATCATCTCATTAATATTTCTTCGAACAACCGATATAATGAATCGTCCAACGCAACGCGACTTGAAAATTGCATTCTTCAAATCCTATTTTACTCCCTCGTACTTTTTATCGTACAACTTGACTGACACCGACAATTTTATCATTGTTTTTTTTTCTTTCTCGTATTGCGGTAAAATTGCAGTCAGAGAGGGTTAACAGTACAATAATTTAATATTTACTTCACACCTGTTTCTTTCACTCCAAATACCCTATCACCCTGTTACTCTACCCACCTATTATATTTCAAACCCTGTCTCCTCAATTTCCCTTGCAATTTCTCCTTTCCTATTCCCATGAATTTGTCACCGACAAAACAAAATACAAAAAAGAAAATAAATAAATAAATAAAAAGTATCAAGATATTCTGAGAATTCTTCGCGGAACGAAATACGGGTGCAACGTAATGCAATTCCCAGTTGCATCCAATTAGGCCACGTGCACAAATGGAGGGGGTGAAGAGATCCACTAATTGCCAGCGAATTTTCGAACGGTCCCAGCCAGGTAATCCCTTAGTCGGCACGCATCATTGCCTCGCAACGTACTGTTAAGCCGTTACAACAACCGTGGAAGGGAAACGGCTGCTAGAGCGTCGGTAACTTTTAATTCAATTCCGTTACCGCGAAGCCACCCCTTTCCCCTGTCGCCCCTTTCGTGCCACCCCCGTTCGCATATACACGAGGAACAGCAGCGTGCACGGATAACCGACCCAGGGACCACGGGACGAGAAAATCGCGGCGATTACACACCGTGACCGTTACCATTATACCGTCGACGAATGCCATTTATTAAAGCAGTGGAAACCGGCCGGGCCAGCCAGCTGGATTAAGCGAATTGCCAAGTGTTAAGGCGTATTATATGCTTGGCCAATTATATCTGAAATTCTGATCTTACCGGAGCTACAACATTGTGTCGGGGAGAGAAGAAGCGTCTCACTTTCCATCTACCCTTCTTCTCCTTTTTTCATTTTTTTTTCTTTTTTTCTCTTTTTTTTTTATTTTATTTCATCTCCCCTTTGCGTCTCTCTCTCTCTCTCTCTCTCTCTCTGTCTGGTTTTCGTCTGGTTCTCGCTGTTTCTTCGTTCAGCAGGTTCGTCCGCTCGAGACCCGATGGTCGTTTGTATCGCCGCGCCTCAGGAATTTTATAACTTCATCGAAACGGGGGGGTAGCATGCCGCGCATAGCGCCTCGACGAGGAGCGATTAACCGGGATAATCATAGCGATTACTCTGGCGAATTGAGGAAGCTAAAGAATTATACGTGTAGACAATTTTTGGAATCTCCCAAAATAAATAACACCGGTTTATACTTTAACCTTCCGCGAAACTAGGCGGGGTTGAATCAACCCCGGCTTAAATCAATCAGTTAAAATTGCTGTATTGTTTTCTTTCAAACATATGTTTCGTAACATATCGATTCATCCAACGTGGAATTAATTTCTCATCGATCGTCAATTAGATTGTCATCGTTTGGAGGTTGTCCATAGTACCCGCGACTCACGGAAATAAGACTAGGTTGAATTATTCACGATCAACCCTAAGACTTCCGCAAGAATAATCAATATCATCCCCAAAGTTGCTCGTTAATTATCAACGAAATATCAAGAATAAAATAATTCCAGAAACCCGGGGAATTGGCGTCGAACGACGAGCAGACCAGAATAAACCAGCTCGGTTTTAGCCCCATGGTTCGAACGGGGGACCTTGGATATCTTGAGGGGACGAGGGTTTCAGCGAAACGGGGCTCGAGGTCGAAAATCCAAGTACCGTCGGCGCCATTTCCGTGAACGAGCCCGTAATAATCGGCGCGAGATCGCTCGTGCAAACAGATGACGAGGGAAGGAGGGGAGGGGGGGTAGAGGGTGAGGAAGAGGTGGAGGAGGGTAGCCTTTAGCCCTGACGCGTATCCGTTAGCCTTTCCGCGCGTATATGCGAGGAAACGTGGAGCGCGTACCCTCGTGAAGCGAAAGGGGGCGCAGAGGGGCGAAGAGAGAAAGCGTCAGGTCGAGCAAAACGGCCGAGGGGATGAAAGGAGAGAGAGGGGAGGGTTTTGCCTCCATCGGTTTTCCCGTTACTTCGACCGAAGTCGTAGCTAACTTATCTGCGCTTAAAGCCGCCCCTTCGCCGTCCCTTCGGGGCCGCCTGCTGTGAGCACGAAAATGACGTCGCCGTGTCGCGACGGGATCATCGACGAGCAAGAGACCCCACGCTTTCGAAACGGCCACGTTCTACCTTGTTCTGGAAAAGTCGAACCGCTTTCTGGTTGTTCGTCTTCGAGGTTTATTGTCTGTACGATGGTAGTTTGGTTTTTTTTTTTTCCTTTTTTTTTTTGGAATACACAGGGTGTACGAACCGGTGGCGGCTCGCGGATTGAAATTGTGGGGTTGTTACAGCTCTTTGAACGTACATACGCGCTGTAACTACAGTGTACACGTGGTTGGATAAAATATCAAAATTATGGTGAACGATAAAAAAAAAAAAAAACATTAAACCTGAAAAAATATTGTTTTGCGTATAAATAACAGCGGAACTGCACGATGGACAGTACCGCGTTGCGCTAGTACGTATATAGCTCGCGTTTCACTATGACTTGCATATGCTTGCGCGCGTAGCAACAGCCTCCTAAGTGCTACAACCTGGATTTTTATTGTTTTTTTTTTTTTTATACGAACTAAGAGAATTGTTAAGGGTGGTTAATATTTTAGCGTGCATCAAATTTTTGGGGAGGGGCCGGTATAGCGTTTCTTGAACAAATTTTATAGGTTATTTTCAGAATGTTCAAGTTTCGCGGTGATAAGAAAGTGGCGTTAAATGGTAGGAAATTTAATAGCCATCGATTCGATCGGCTCGAAGTAAACGTCGACGCGAATATCTCTGACGACGCTTAACCTTGCACATTCTTAATTATACACGTTTCCCGTCGTCTCTTCCTTCGCCCCGATTACTCGGTCAACACAGTGTGTCATAACAACCATTCAACGGAAGTTTCTACAAACATCCCGACCCTTTTATCCCGTCTGCATGACTAAAGCGATAATACACCCTCGACCGTGACAATAAAACTATCTTGAACGTTAATATACTCTATCATTAAAAATCCATCGGATTGAATCATGCTAGGAGTAACCCATGCTACGTTCCCTCGTTAAACTGCCTGAGACAATAGTCCAATTAACGATAGCCGATTCGCCGTGGTTGAACGGGAAAAATTGATTATTGCCTGGGCCGGAATAACCATCGCGATTGTTCGCGTCCGCGATTTTCTGGGGCGCAGAGGGAACGCTCTCAGGTAGTCGAATTTAAGCTGGGAAAGGTCGACGAGAGACAGAGAAGGAGAGAACGAGCGCGCGAGGTGTCGAAGAAGGGAAAGAAAGGGGATGGGAGAAAAGGAAGAAGCGCAAGCACGTACATGAACACAATGCCAGCCTCTGCAGGAGGACGCCGCCGATAACACGTACCGTCATTTCCTCGGCGCAGGTATCCGGATAATTTAGAATAAGAGAGCGGACCCGACATAGCGCGGCGTGGTTGTCTTCTATCCTCCTTCTTTCCTCCCTCTATCCTTTCTCTTTCGTTTCTCTTTCCTTTCTCACTCGTTCCACCGTTCCACCCTTCCTGCACAGCGTGACCGTTCCCTGTCTCTGTCGCCCTTTCACCGTTCTCCACCCTATATCGTGTCTTTCCTCCTTCTCTATCCTCCAGCGCACACGGTTCCTTTGGTAGTGCCCTCGGTCTCCGAGTAGCTCGAGCCGAAGCGTCCTCGTTGGGGCGTGCCTTTAATAATGACGTAAAAAAGAAGAGAAGACGCGGCAATAAAGGAGAGACCTAGGCGAGGGTGTATCCCCGGCACAGCTGTCTCGCAGATTAACCCAACGACTCGCGGAGAAAGAGACCGGTAGAGGAGATCGTGGCATCCCGGAGAGCTGTGTTGGAGCTCGCAGCGAGAGAACGTGAAACTCGGCGAAAGGATGAGAGAGACGGAAGTAACGGGATAATCGGAGAGAAAGAGAAAGACGGAGGAACCAGCGAGGCAGGCGATATCCCGAAGCACGGCCAAGAGGAGACCGACGGTGGAAAAAGGAAGGAACACGGATGACGGCCAAGGGAGGGACCCACGGGAAAAGGAAGAGAAGAAGAACATTGGAACGAGGTAGAGAAAGGAAGGCAGAGAGAAGAAGAAGGAACGGATGGACGGAACGAACGCGACCGTAGGGCAGTAAGAGAGGGTGGGAAGGAGCAAGGCCGATCCTGACTACCTAGAAACGGTCGGTGCTTCCACGACGTGGCCCGCCGAAGATATATAACCGCCATATACCAGCGCGAATCGCCCTCAGGTACAGAAGCCACCGCGTTGTCGTGCCCTTTTCCCCTTTCTTTTTCCCTTCTTCGCCATCTTTCTCCGACTCTTCTTCCCGTACTTGTACTTTTTCGACGGTGTGTAGCTCTTTCGAGCCACCCCCGCGTCTCGCTCACCCTCCAAACCAACTTAAACGCATTTCCTATTCGAGTCTCTGCACCGTAAGTAAGAATGCTTACACGTATGGACCGGTCGGTGGTCACTGGCAAGGCTTGGTGTACGTGCTGAACGTTAACCGACACGCGGATAAAACGGTTCGGCTAAAAGCAAGCAACCGTTTTCGGTGGCCACCCGTCGTGACCGAGGAAAAATCGCTGGACGATGCCCGGAACCGCGCTCCTTCGCTCCCGTTCTTTTTTTTTTTTTTTTTTTTTTTTTTTTCTGCCATGGAACGAAAGAACGGTCACGTAGCTCGCGAAATGCGCCCGCACACAGGCGTCGTCACCGGATCCGGGGAACGGAAGTGCGAACACCTGAGCCGAAGGGTGCCAGCCATTTTCTCGATGGCGATTAATCGCGTGCACGCGGTTCGCCGAACGTGGTCGATGGATGGTATATTGATTACTGGAGGAACAATTTTTAGATTCTTCGATTCCCATTCGGTCGACATAGCTGTTTCTTAAATTAAACTAAATGTACGAAGTTGAACAAGAAATTCTTTAATATCAGAATTCATCGGGTATCTCTCGTCGGCAAAATATACGGAAAGCAATTATTATATGACACGCACAGTTTCTTATCTTAATTCCATACAAAGGAAACGTATTTTTTCCAAAATCATCTTTTGAAGTAAACGAACGGAATAAGCTTCAAAGACCGTATCAGCGTTAAAGTAAAACTTCATCCTACATCCCTTAATAAACGATAAGAAAAAAATTTGCAAGCTTCTCTCTAAAAATAGGAAAGAATTTTCTCTTGGTTATTTTTGGTGACAAAAAATTTTCAACTTCCACCCTCGTGTTCGTTCGATGAACGAAAAAGCACCGCGGGGAGACACCCGTCGAGAACGGGAAAAACAACGACGAGGCGTTGTTCCTGTGCACACAGCGTCGCGAACAATGCTGAATAATCCGTACGTCGGGGCACGCGGATAACTCTGTTTCGCCGTGATGTAATAACGATCTAATAAGAGCAACAGGCAGCATCGCTGAATGCGGATGCTGCTGCGATTCGATTTGTTCTACTTGGTTTCACTGTGGACAGATAACACAGGTACTCTCGTCCGTGCACTCCCTCATCCGCCTCTCCCTTTCTCTCCTCTTCTTTTCGTTGTAGCTGAGCAATGGTCGTTCTTTTTTCTCTTTCTGTTTTTCTTTTTTTTTCTTTTTTCTTCTTTTTTTTTATAATCCTCTGTGTACACGGCCGGTGATGGAATTATGCGAAGTCGACGTGGTTTAATTCCTTGATGAAGGGTTTTGTGTTTACGAATAGTAATACTGACTACTCGTCTCGTTCATTTAGTGCAGTGTCGATGTAAAATTTATACAACGAAGAATTTTAGGTTTTATTTCGCTTGTTATATCCGATCCGGACAAGCTTTTAATTTTTTAACGGTGACAATGCCAGGATTTAATGATGAAAATATATTCTATGTCCAGAGATTGAAGAAAAAATGATGTCAGAATATATGTTATTGAAGCAAGATTGAAAATTTTACCCTCTCTGATTATCGCGAGTCATTCATTGCACAGAAAGAATTAATATCGTAATCGTTATCAAATACACGAAATATTAAAAGTTCCTTCGAATAATCCACGAAACGATTTATACCTATCATGAAGTTCTAACTTATACCAACACAGGAACAAGCTACAATTTTCCTTTGGTCACAAAATGATTCCCGACTCCTTGCAAACTTTCGCATTTTCCAGCGTCAAGGGGTTAATCCCATCGGTGGCTCAAAGGAATCGGTCGAAGGAAACCGTTTTGCGAACTTGGAGGACCGTTTCGTCGACGATCCGCGTCATTGTTGTTCGTTCCGTGGATCGTCTGCAATTTAGGATGACCGTCGTTGTCCCTTCCGTCCCCTTTTTCCTCGCTCGAAGAAACTCAGGTGGCCGCAGGTACGAGGATCGCGGCCTCTGTCATCAAGGTGGAAAAAGGAAACCGGTCCCTTCGATTTGTCAAAAGCGCCGCGGACGTCCCATTTCGGTGCTCTTTGCTCGGTACACCGTGACCGTTTTAATTAGCGGGAACGATCGTTGATTATTCCCCAGCATTGCCTTCGAAAATTCTGTCTGCTCTGCTCCCTCTTTATCTGGAGGGTGTAAGGTTGCTACGTGACACGCATTTCGCGACACAGAGGATGGTGGAAAGGTTTGGCTGAACGCGTTTGTATAGGAATAGGCAGTGGGAGGGTTGAAATTAAGAATTTTTTACGTGGAATAGGTTAACAAGGTTGAAAAGAGAAAAAAAAAATAATGTGCAGGATAATCTGCTCGGAAGTCGGTGATGACTCGTGGCTTGAAACCACGAGTCAACCACATTTGGGGGTGTTGCAACTTTTGAAACATATATACGCATACTGTGAATACAGTGTACACGTGTTTGGATAAAATGTCGAAATCATGGTGAACGTTAAAAAATATTATTTTGCGTATAAACGATAGTGGAACTGCGCGACGGATAGTGCCGCTAATCTCGTTCTCCCAAGTGCTGCAACGTAGATTTTTATTGACTTTCGTATAAAATTAGAGAATCGTATAGAATCGTTGATGATAAAATTAAATATTAGAAGCAAATATAAATGGTAAATATTCCTGTGAAAGCAAAGAGCGTCGGAATACCTCGATCTGGGAAAGGAAGGGAATATAAAAGAGTAAAACTGACCGGATAGACGAACGACGAGAGACCACCGACCTGGTTGACTTTCGTTTGTTGAAATTTAAATATACACAGAGAGAAAGAGAGAAGCGAAGAGGGAGAAGAAGCAAGAAAGAGAAGGGATTTCAATTAAAACATTCGGAAGGTCTCTGTTTAGAGAGCGAGGGACGAGGGTGAGAAACGAGCCCTTAAATCGTCGCGGACTTTAAATACAATTGTCGAGAGAATTCGTAGAATAAAGAGGAACGAACCAGAAGAGGTGGCAGAAGAGTAGGTGGAGGAGGAGGAGGAAACGATTTTTGCAGGAGAAGACCGATAAGTTTCCCTCGTGACCTACCACGATAATAATACCGTTCTCTGCTTTAAGCTTCCTTTTGAATAACCTGTAGGTCACCGTATAAAAAGGAAACTTGTTGCGTTTACTGATTGTATACGTATATAGCGAAAGGGGGAGAGAGAGAGAGAGAGAGAGAGAAGAAGAAGAGAGAATGATACGTATACACTACCATCCATAAGTATTTGATCACCTTCGGTTTATCTTAAATATACAAAATATAGAAAATATATCGAAACAAAGCATCTCGATGTAATTTTCTCTCTTGCACTCGTATAAAGATCACGCTTCTATGTCAATCGTATAAATTTATATTCCTTCGATTTGGGAATATTTACATTACAATCTTGACATCAACTTTTTGAATTCGAATACTTATGGACGGCAGTGTACGCGCACACGTACATACCTACATCGGTGCACAGAATTCGTTATTAACGTACGAGTGGAACACGGAAACAATTCGCCTTACGATTCGTCATAAAAACGGCAATTATACTCGATAAACGGAACAATAAAACCGAAATGTACAAGCAAGCGCGAAACGCGCTCAGTGTTCAGGATCCTCGTTACCGTTGGTCGCGCGATCTAATTAAAATTACTTGGCGATAGTTAGCCACGATAGCATCGGTCTATTTAGCGAGTGCCGAGTTAACTCGATAATTTGTGTTTTCGGCTGAGTGCCGATCGTTAAAGCATCTGGTTGGGAACTGTTTCGACGATGAATGGAATTGAGCCGGAGCAGACTGAATCTCAATGTAGCTCTATCGTCTCGCACTTGTTGCAACGCGTCGCGCACCCCAAGCAGAAAGATAGGATCGACCCACTTCTATAACTCGGCTTTCTGATATACGTACTATACAGCGGTGCTCCGAACATCCGTAAGGGATTTATGATAAAGGGTAGGTGGAGATTGCTCGGGTGGGTTCGAAGGGTGGAAAGAGGAGACACGGTAGCTATTAAACGATGGTAAATCTTTGATCGAGATGTACCATTCGGTGGTAGATAATCGTTTCTCGATTACATCGAAACAATTGACCAATTCGCTCGACAAAAGTTTTTATAATTGACCAATTTATAAGTAACGTTGGTTATATCGGCCAATTATAGGAGAATTATAGGAGAATTATAGGAGAATTATAGGAGAATCAAAGAACGCTTTTAGTTGTATCATGAAATTTGTTTCCCAGTCGATTCGACGAACGATCGTTGGTAATTCTTTCACGATAAAAATCCCCGAACCCTTGACGCCTTTTATCGGGGGACCTTGGAAAGCCCCCTTTTTCCGGTATCGTTCCAGCTTCGCGATACGTTACGTATACGGTATGCCTGATAGCCGCGTAAATTGCAGCCGCGTATCACGCCGCTGTACATTCGTTCGACGGTCCACTTTACGCTCGACGAGCGAACAGAAATCGATTTCTCGCCCGTGGAGCTCCCATCCGCGTTGCTCGAGATAGAACAAGTCCGAAAGTCGTTTCCTCTGTATCGGCAGAAACGCGTCCTCTCGTGGCTCTTAAGATTTTTCTCCGGCCAAACCACCGAACACTCTTCCTCGTTTCCCATTTCTTTACCTTCGTCCACTTTTTTTCCTTTATTTCTTTCGAGCTCTTCCTCGGAACCTTCCCCGTTGGTCGCCTCGACCGAGGCACCCTCTCTCCTCGTTACACCCTGATCTTCAGTTCTAGCCGTCGTTGCCTCGGCGTCCACAATTATTTTCACCTTTTTCCCTCGCGGCGTTCCACCCTCTCCGTCCCTCTAATTTTCTCCCTCTTCCTTTCACCCTACGTTCCATCTATCCGCCTCCGTCTCTGTCCCATCTTCCGCCACGATTTATTATATTTTTACAAGTTTCCACCCTATCGGTGTGTTACGCTTCGCTTCGTTCTCCATCGCGCCGGCAAAGAATTACCGGTTCGGTTCGGTTCGGTTCGGGGCTCGTCTTATCGATCTCCCTGGTCGCCGTTCAACCGATGGATGCATAGGAGGAAGGCCTACGGGCTGGATCGTGAGCCGGGTCGCGATCCTTTTCACGCGGCCTGTTTTTCTCTCCCCACGGCCTTCCAGCGGCTACGATCCGAGAACAAAACGGACGTATACCCTCTCCGATGGTTGGCCGGTCGGTCGTTTCTGCGACCGATCGGTTGTGCATCGTCTCTGTTGGTTCGCGGCAGCGGCGGCGGCGGCTAGGTAGATAAATAGGTAGGTAGGTAGGTAGGTAGGTAGGTAGGTAGGTAGGTGGGTAGGTGTGTAGGTAGGTAGGTAGGTAGGTAGGTAGGTAGGTAGGTAGGTAGGTAGGTAGGTAGGTATCCCGCTTTCTCCTCTGCGCGAGTTAACTCCTCGGGTCGTTCGAAGCCCGCGGTCGCTCGGTCGTGGCGTGGCATAGCGAGGAATAGCGTGGAGTAGCGTGGAATAGCGTGGCATAGCGTAGTGTGGCGTGCAGCTATGTATTTACACCAGGGTAGCTTCTCTCTCCTCTCTCCGAGTCCTCTCTCCCCCTGTGTGTGGTCACCTTTCTCGTCTCCCCGTCCCTCCCTTTCGCCCCCGTGGCACTGCTCTGCTATCTAGTACATAGGGCGAAGTAGTCGCGTTCTCGCTCGCTGCTGTCCTTCCATCGTTTCAACTCCCTTCCTCCCAACTCACCCTCTCGGTCTGTCCCTCTCCGTCCCTTGGTTACTCACGATCGTCCTCTCCCTCGAGTTCTCCTTCTCCCGTAGGGTGTGTAGGGTGGCTCGCAGCGAGAGAACACGTCGGGAGAACACGGTGGCGAAGAGAGGACAGGAAAGGCAAGGGTGAACGCGGGGATATCGGGGGAGAGAGAGCAAGGCGAGCAGAGAGAGAACCGAGGGACGAACCGACCGACCGACCGACCGACAGACGGACGGACGGACGGACCGGTGGATAGGGGGAGGAGAGGAGGGGTTAGGAGACAGCTGCAGGCCATGCGAGGGTCCGTCGACCAAGCCTGGCCGTTTACCGCGGAATACACAGCGGAGCGAGAGAAACCGGCGGTGAGAAAGGGACAGGGTGATCGCCGGGTGAAACGAGGGAGAGCGAGACACGACCTACTTCGCCGTTCCCCGCGACCCGTCCACCGCTTCTCGCTCACCCCGAGACCCTCCACCAACCCCCTCGTCTATCCAGAAACGCGCCAAGCCCCCGCGTTCGTCCACGCTTCTCTCTCTCTCTATCCGTCTATCTATCTATCTATCTGTCTCTTTCTCTCGTCTCTTCGCTCGCCGTCGAACGCGCTCCTCTCGCCACGATCCCTCGAGCGACCCTCGCCGCTCGCGTACACTACCTCGCGTTCTCTCTCTCGCCCCTTTCGTCACCACCGACCACACCATCCTCCCGTATATCCTTCTCTCTGTCCTTCCCTTACGCGTCTTTGGTAGCTCCCTATTTTCTTCTCTCTCCCACCCTCTCGCTCTCTCTCCTCGCCTCTCGCGACCCGCAGTCTCCATCCCCTGTCCCTTTCCATCGCGTGCAAACGACCGGTTTACCCTCTCGGTCGCGCCTCATCCCTCTCACCCCAGGATACCTCCGCCATCCGGCGACGGACCCGAACCCTTGGCGCCCCTTTGCTCTTAGCCGCGGATGCGAAAGCCGCGGTGTATATACGGGAGCGAGCGAACGAACGAACGAACTGAACGTCGAACGAACGAACGGTCGTAGCTATGTAGAGAGAGCTACGTACCTTGGAGCAGCTACGGCCAAGTTCCCGTAACTCGCGCTCCGGTAAATTTCCACGGACACCCTCCTCTCTTGCTCCTTCCGCCTTTCGAACACACCTTCGCTACGCTCTTCCTTTGCATGTCCCTTTCCATCGTTCTTGTTAGATCTCGTGTTTCCGTCTTTGATTCGCTTTCGCGTTAGCGAAGCGCGATGAACTGTACCACCGGAAACGATCTTCGCGTTTCCACTTCTGTGTACCTTCTTTTTCATCTTCTTCACTTTTTTCTTCTACTTCTTATATTTTTTCTACTTTTTATCCGGTCCTGCTTCGAGCGGTACCTTCCTTCGTGAATTTTTTTTTGTTTCATCGCTCGACCATTTGCGCGACCACCCCTTCCCGTTCCCTTTCTTCTTCGTTCCTACGTCGACCAGCCGCTACCAGGATTTTCGCTTGGCTGCCGATTACGTGGGTGTCCAGGTAGGTGTGAGATCGAAGAGATACACGCGCGAGTGTAGAGCACGAGGTAACAACCGCGTGGGCGTCCAATATATACCGGACGGGGGTGGCTGGTATCGATTTTCCTTTTTAACGAACGAAATTTTCGAAAGCTGCATTTCCTACCACCACCGAGCACCGGCACCCTGTTCCAGAAGAAACATCAAGAAAGGATTCTTTCCTGTTTTATCCCTCGAGCGAAGAGAAAAAAAGAAAAGTCTTCCGGAGTTGCTAATTTTCCTACAAACATCCTAAACGTTGCCCGAATGATCGCTGCAACAGGGTAGCGACGCGTCTTTCGCGCTACGAGAGGGTTTTGCCGGGGTGAAACCGATTCAAAGTTTTCAAGAACAGCCAACAAAGTTTGCGAAAGTATGCGGACTGCGCGATACACAGCGAAAGAGACAGAAAGAAAGTAGAGGAAGGGGGGAAAAAAAAAGACAGAAGAGAAGAGGAACGTTCCTGTATTACTTTCTCGGTCCGATCGAGGGAATCCGGTCGCAATTATGCGCGTCATCCCCGCTCGCAATTAATACGATTTTCACGGCTCGAGGCGTGCGAACGCTCGAACGAGCTGAACGCTAGCGTTGCGCGAAAATTGAAAAGCATCGAGACGCGTTAATCGCGTGTACGCGGAACATCCATTAAAACCGGGTCAAAACATCTCCGTGATTCGGGCTGTGCCACGTGTATCCTCGTCGCGAAACAACGGAACGACCAAAGTGGAACGGAATGAAGAAAAATAGAAAAAAAAAACGTTGAAAAAAAAGAAAGAAAAAAAGAAAAAAAAGATACAACAAACAGAAACAGAGGCACAAAGAGTAAAAAAGAGAAAAAGAAGAATCGTTTTACGAGGGGTTGGTAAAAGGAGAAAGAAAGATTCATGTTGAATATACAGGAAGGGGATGGAAAATCCACGTGGAGCCGCGAGAAACGAGAGGGAGCGCGAGAGAGGTGGTAGACGAAAGAGAGACATCGGGAGATACATTTATGAATTGCCCCATTCACGGAATGCGAATTCTCGCTCGGCAAACTTTAGGGGTCAACGGGTCGGGAACTGTTAGGTAGTTCTCCCATTGCTCGTACATGCGCTCTCCCTCTCGCCCACCCTCGCCACCCTCGTTTCCTCTTGCTAGATATTTCTCTCTCTTTCTCTTTCTTTCTCATTCTTTCTCTCTCGTTCCGTGGATCCCGATACATACTAGCCGGTGGTGTGTCGATATATCGACACTCTTTCGAAACTTCCACCCACGCGGTTGCATTAACCCCGAGCATTAAACGAGCAAGTTAAGAACTCGACTCTTCGAACTTTTATATCTTTCTCTCTCGCTCTCTTCCACTCTTTCTCTCCCACTATCTATCTATCTCAGTGTTTCCCTCTTTCTTTCTCATCCTCTCTTTTCGGTATATACCACTTTCGGTGCATTCGCACAGAGATGACCCTCGACCGCGTGGGAGGGTGGAAGTTTATCACGGAAGATCTTTTACGGTTGCAACGATGATCGAGAAAGAGAAAGAAAGATAGAGAAAAAGGGAGAAAGATTGAGAGAGAAAGAGAGAGAGAGAGGGAGAAAGCGAGTGGGGATAATCGTCGTTCAGAAGTCGCAGACTGTGCCGACCAAGCAAGCAGAGAGAGAGAGGGTTAGAGAGAAAGACAGAGAGGGGAAGAGCAGCAGGCATTATTCACTTTGCGGGAGTCGCTTCACCACGGGCGTAATAATTTTCTTTTTTATGAATGAACTTCACTCTCCATGCTCTTTCTCTGCTACGTTCCTCTCCCTTTCGCTCTCTCACGTGTACTGTTCGTTTCTGTTGCTGGTTCGGCTTCGGCGTCGTGTGTACGCGACACCGGGCATTCGTCTTCGTCAAAGCTGGGGGCCTCCGTTTCTTGCATCGGCTCTTTTTGGATTTTTCATCGAGAAAAACAGTTATCGTCGATCCGCTTCCCTTTCGTTCATTATCGTAGGTATTTGTTGACGCGACACGAGCGATACGGGAGTGAATATACATTCACTTGGGAATCGAGCAATAATTTATATCATTATGTATAATTTCACGTAAGAAAGGAAGTCTTAAAAGTAGAATAAAATTCTATCTAGCTCTGTTGTTTTCGAGAAAGTTATACTATCGGTACGGGTACTATTTTATTTCGCCTTTATATTTATTGCACTGTCGTAAAAATATAATATCAATGAATTCTAGATAATTAATATATATTATCAAGTTGACGAATAACGTTCATAACAATTTTCCAAGCATGAGAAAAAAAAGAAAAAAAAAAAAAAGTTCAAGTTCAACGCGTCTGGCGCTATAACCATGATGCGGGGAGGGGGGGGGGGAGGTTAATGTTTGATCGACAACAATAGGTGGCCCATAAACGTCCCCCGCGCGATCAAGATTTACTCGGCAACGTTACGACTCTTAAAAGTTGAAGAGGCAAATAAAGGCTGTTGGAACGATCGGAGCAGAATCGAACAGGCTCTCCAACAGAAAGCACGGAGCCATCGAACGTTTGTTTCCGGATTTTCGAGTGCCTCGATATCTATTGGAACGCAGTCCTCGTTTATATTCGTCGCACGGTCCCTGATTACGACAATAGGAACCGAAACACCTGTGACTACCATGCAAGGTAGCTCGTACAGGACGGTGTATTGTCATTTTTTTTTCTCCCCCCTCCCCCTAAGTGACTTGGCCCAGGTCAAAAACTCCTTTTATTCCTCACGGTCGGTCAGTTGAACAACAACAAGTTAATCCTCGTCTCTCTTTCTCTCTCCGTTCTCTATTTTAGTCCCTCGACCGTCTCTGTTCCGTAGTCGTAAAAGCGAAACAAAGAAAAACGCGCGAACCGTGGCCAACGAGAGTGATTTAAGAGCTCTATGGAATTATTAATTGCACCCCTTGGAAGAGAGCGGGAGAATACTATAAAACGTCCGCGTAATCGTACACTATACAACCGCTCTCCATTAAATGCCCTATTAGCTTTTAGTAGGTGTCTTTTACCCTCTCCACGGTGGTATCTGCTAAATCCATCATATTCTCGTCCCCTAACTGCTTCTCAAAAACTGATTGTCCCTCCCTGTCCTTTTCTCTCTTTCCGTGTATTGTTTTACTGCTGGGGAAATGGTTGATTAATCGCTCGACGAAAGAAACGGCTGCTGATGATAATTGCGCGTACGTGGAAAGGGAGGACAGATCGAATTTATAAGAGTGATATTGGTGTCTCCACTGTAAGCGGGGAATTTATTTCGGAGACGAGGAACGTGGACAGATTTTGTTCTTTTACCTTTCTCTTGTAATCGATAGATCAATAGACAGGGGTAATTGAATAATACAATTCTTGTAATTATGAAAATTATCGCATCTCTCCTGTTAATAACTCACCCCCTTGGTTAACATCTCGAGAACCGATCGCGAGATATCTCGTGTTTCGTTTCTTCAACGATTATTTAATTAATATACGCTCAAGAATATCGCACGACGGTCTGAACACTTACACGCGTTCTATAGTCCACACCGATAGCTTCCATCGCGATAGTCAAAGGGTTAACTATTTCAAGACACGTTGCAGATCGATTAACAGAAAGCAGGGAATCGATGCGGAAACTGAAAAATATTTAGACTTCCTCGGAACAATCGTAGACAAACTACCATGAACATGACTTAACCCGGCCCTTGACCGAAGGAAGCATCGTAAAAGCCAGCGTTCAATAATAAGGTACAAGGAGAGGGTTCCGATAATCCGTGTTCGGATAAACCGATAGTCGATTCTGTCCGTTTAATCCCGCGGCCGTTTCTTCGAAAACTGCGGCCCAGCCGTTTCAACGTTGGTATTCGTCATCGGTTGTCGAACAGTAAACAACTTCCCCTCGGAGGACAATCGGCAGCCTTTGCCATTGTTCATCCAAGTGTCCAACAATTACGCTGCTAATCCCTCGGGATATTCCAATTGCTTCCCTGAACGTTATTCGTGTCGTCGATTTATTACACCTTTCGTTCGATTTCAGGAAAATGCGTGTTCACCCTTTAAACCCATTGATTGTGGTAATTAACCATAACCGAAATTCTTTTCGCTTGTGAGAAAATAAATTACAATTCATTATAGTTTCCTTCTTCGATTCGAAACCCACGAACTAATCATTGTTACGAATAGCTGGCTGGACGTTGGTACAATGGTGTATCAATAAAATACAGCACTAATTATACTAATTATATCATTTTAATAGCGAGGACACTTTCGCTGTTTTACGAAGAAGAAACGTGCACGGAGACTTTGAACTTCGCGTAGGATTCCAGGATTATGGTTCCTGCAAAGTTCGAAGGTCTTTCTGCGCAACTTTCCGATGGAGAATAAATTGAAGAACCAGGACGGAATTTCTAACTCGAGGTTATTTAGCCTGTGCGCTATCACAGATAAAGTCCTTCCCGTTAAACAAGACGATCGCTTCTTTTTCTAGGATCGAACGGTGTATCTCGTAGCCAGCATACCAAAAAATCTTAAGTTTTTCAACGAATGATATCTATCGCAAATTAATTCGTCATTATCAATTTTTGATTCCGTGTTTGAAGAGATACACGAATAAAAAGGATCCTACTTAACATTTTAAGAATCAAAATCCTCTACTCTTGAATACCTTCAAAAAATACCTAATTACCTCGTCCAAAGGAATCGCAGACCTTGCTGCAAAAATTGAACAAGTCCAGATTTTAAAATCCAGTCGGTAAGCTACAAAGATACACAAAACTTTAAAAAGTACAATTTCGGTAATAAAAAAAAAAAAAAGTGGATTAGCCCGGTTTTTGCACCCAGATCTTCAATTAAACTCAATTTTCTTTCTAAAAAGATCGTTTAAAATCGAGATCCTCGGGGCTCTCGCCTCTCTCGCTCGCGAAATTAATCCAGGCCATTTTCTCCGCTCTCATCCGGTACACGCGCGTCTTTTTCGCGGAACGATCGCGACCGTTACGTCCGGAGACCGGCGAGCGTGTCACGTAACACGCGCTCGCGCACACGGACGCGCATTGCGTCTCGTCGCCTCCGTTAAAACCGCTCTTCTCCTCTCTCTCTTCTTTCTCTCTCTCTCTCTTTCTGTACAACGCGTACATCCTTCCGCGAAAGGCCGAGCCGCGAGGGAAGCAGGTGAAAATTAATTGTACGGGTTACCAGCTCGAGTGGCGAAGGAGCACACGGCTCGGTGTTGTCGATGCGCGCCGCGCAAAGTGCGCCTCGCCGCGTACCCGAGAGGACGTGTCGATCGATTTTGCCCTCTTCTCTCCCCCTGAACCGTCCGTCCGTCCGTCCTCCACCTCCTCCTTCCCATCCTACACCTCCTCCTCCACCACCTCACGCCGCTCTTCACTCCTTTCTCTTTCACGCCTTCGTCCTTTCCCCTTTGCGCGACTCGCCGTTCGTTAATCGGCCGCCGTACGTCTGACCGCGTCGTCTCTTTCTCTCTCGACGAGCCACCGATATCGAGATCGATAAGGTGTATCCGGTGACGTCCGCGCGCCATCGCTATCTTTTCGATCTCAGTGAGCGCTCGAAATATTTTCGTAACGCTGTTTTCTCGATAACGGTACACGCCACTGTTGCCTTTCCCACTACCAGTTTTATCGATAAACACCATTTAAGTTAGATACGTATATATAGGTTGTACGATTTAATTTGTAAATAAACGAAAATAATATATATAAAATTCGACAAGTTTTCTTTTTTTCTATCTCTCTCTCTCTTTCTCTCTCTTTTTCTCTGTCTCTCTCGGTTAATCATTAGTGTCTTTATCCGACATTCTCCCTTCGGTGCACATCACCGTCATCGACGTTCGACTTTGATCGATCCTCCCTACCTCCCCATCCCGCCACACGATTCGAACGGTTCGTCGCGCGTTACATAAAACGCGAACGCGTTTTTTTTTTTCCCTCCAACAGGCGCGCGTTCCCCTTTAACGTCCGCTTACCGTGCACACACCGTGTCCGTATAACACGGGAGAGACCCCGATATATTTTGGGGTACGATTATTTCTGGAACGAGCGAAAAAAAATGCCTAGCATTCGAGGTATTTTCCATTCGAGGCGTGTACAGGTAATGTAAGTTCGTCTTCGTGTTCGTCGTAGCCGTCGACTCGAGCAAAGTGGGACTCGAAGAAGGCCAAAGCTGGCGCGGAACGGCGTTGGAGCGCGAACGTGAGCGTGCGTGGCCAAGCAGCGCGCGAGCGCACGATAATTATCGGCAGGGAAGGGCGACTCGTTCGGCCGCGAAAAAGAAATCGACGTAGGTGCCGGTCGCGCCAGTGTCCGAGCGCTTATTTACCACGGTAAATACGCCGCCAGAGGCACGGTAAATTTATCCGCGAATTACCGCGGCGTTCCTTCTTACACGGTCTCGCGGCTCTCTCTGGTTCTCTCTGGCTCCGTAACTCCGGCGCCGTTCGCGTACGGATTTTAGGCCGCGCTCATAAATCCGGCTCTTCCCTAGGGACCGCGCGATGTAGGGGGAGGCGGGTCGGATTTAAGGGTTTTGCCACGGGTTCGGTCCTCCTTCGCTCCGCTCCTCTCTTTTCCGCTATATTACGGAGGAAGAGGCGAGGGGGGAAGGTCGGGGAAAAATGGCGAGAGCTCCTGGGTTGGCAGAGAGATCCTAGAATCGCGGGAAATTAAACGGGCGTTCGGGACACGGGCGAAAAAATCGCGTCGCTCGTAAATTTCACGACGACCGAGCAAGCGGCCAGCAGCTCGCCTCGTCTCGCCGCGCCTCGCCGCGTCGAGCCTCGCCGTCCCCTTGCTACCGCTGCCCGATGCGAACGGTCGGCCGACCGGAAACTCGGACACGCCGAGTCTCAAAGACGGCGATCGCTCGCGTGTGCACGCGCGACTGTAGGTGTACTGAAAGCATTGTCCAACGGGGTAGAGAGAGGAAAAAAGAAAAAAAAAAATAGACGCAGCACATATATATATCTTCTTCGTTATTATCGTATCACGATAGAGATGGAGTCCTTAAAATTTTCGACGACGCGAATTACCATTGTCGTTTCGTGTCTGGTCGCGTTGCGTGTCCGCAAGGACGAAGAACCTTTATCCGTGAAAGACGACGACGACGTCGACGTCGACGACGGGGATGACGGTTGAGAGAACCGGCGAGGGTCGTGGACTTGAAGAGGGGTTTTAGTGGATAAGGGTGCGGAGGGGTAAAGAACGAGCGAAGCGCGGTTCGACAGCACACCGTCGTCGAAGGAAGGAACACACCGAGGAACGAAAGGAAGAAGAGGACGCGAACGCGAAGGGGCAGGCGGAAGGGCGGCAATGGAACGAGGAACGGGGAGTAAAGAGGAGAGAGGGGAGGAGGAGGGTCAGGAAGGGACGATAGGTAGCGTAGAAGAGCGAGAATATAGGCAAGACGAGGCTAAAGCAAGACGCGCGCCGCGGCATGGCAAAGCATGGCAAGGCATGGCAAGGCAAGCCGAGGCAAGCCAAGGCATGGCAAGGCGAGGCGCAAGCTGGGCTGCGGCGGAGTTTTAGGGACCGCGGAGGGGAAAAGCGGAGAGGAGGAGGAAGTAAGGGCCGAATGGCGCGGTGCCGCTCGGCGAGGGGAAGTCCGGGTAGTGGGGGAGGGGCGGGGGTCAGAGAAGACGGCGTCGCGAGTCCGCGGAAAGCCGGCGGCGACCACCGCCGCAGTTGAGCGTCGCGATTCGTCGCGAGAACATCGTGCGTTGTTGGTTCTCGCGCGCCCCCACCCTCGTCGTGCGCTCTCGTGTGTAGCGTAATATACCGTGCACACACATCGAAACAGTTAGCTCCGAGCCGTGGAACCGGGCGTATCGACTGATCGGCGGCGATCGCCACACACAGATTTGGCGGTCGACGAGCGAAGAGCGACGCGCGCCCCTAAAAGCAGTTATACGCGAGGCAGTCAGCGACGATAGACGCGGCGCACACACACCGGCGGTTCAGTCGAGGTCGATCCACCGTCAGGTGAGGATCGCCGGTGTCACGGTCTTAAACGCGATTATCGTTGGCCGAGATTATATTCTATCGGTGGACTTTCGGAGATCAAATGCGAGAGAGGTGTATCGATTCAACCATCTCTTGAATTGCACGAGTTTTAAATACGTGGACGTAAACAGTTCCGAAGTTCTTTCGCGGTTGTTCCAAGTTCTTTTTTTTTTTTTTCTTCGATCTCGTCGATCGCGTTGGTCACGTTGATGCGACGAGAAGAAAGTGAATATAAGAACGCAGTGAGAATTGATCAGTGTCGGCGTGAGGCTTCTCTCGTGCCACGCTTAGCACGATTTACCGAGTGCATCGAAGAAAACGACATGCGCCAGAGGAATCGCGCGAAATCCATCCTGTATCGTTCGACGAATTTTAACGCGGTGTTTTCGCGGAGCGAATAATACGTCGCTGCGAAGATACATCGGACACCTATCGATCATCGAGCGCAGAGTCGAGACCGATAAGAAGTATCGGGAGACGACGAAACATCGTTGAAACAAGATTTCGGGGTGTCGTCGAATATTTCACGGCGTTTTCGCGGAATTGGTGCGCGACGACGGGTGTTTCGCGTTTGTCCTTGACGGCCGTCCTTTCGTCGAGCCGTTGCGTCGGGACAGTGTGTGCTTTTTTTTTCTTTCGCTCTGACATCGTCTCTTTCTCGCAACCAGTCGGGGTATCTCTGTCGCTGGCTCGAGAGCTCTGAACGCACGCACGCACAGCGAGCGGACAAGAGAAAGACGGAAAGGGAGAGGGAGAGAGAGAGAGAGAGAGAGCAGAGGAGGCAGGGACACGCACACGTTCGCGCAAGGGAGACGGAGAACACGCGCGCAATCATCAGGGGCTCGTGACGAGAAGCACACACGCAGCGAGAAGAGACGTGTACGCACACGGAAAGTTTGAACGGGAGCAAACGAACGGGAAAGAACACGCGGAACAACGAACGAGAGAAAAACACACCGCCTTCTCCAAAGTATGCGCGTGTATAAACGCGACGGCGAAAACTGATCCGACTACCGCTCGGGCTGCCGGTACGACCTCTCAGCGCCGATCGTGTGTGTCTCTATCGCTATCTTCGTCTGGCACGTTTTCATCTTTCTCAGCCGTCTCGTTCCTACCACTCGTCGCCAGTATTCCTCGTGGTACCAGCAATAATATCGTTTCCCGCGCGGACCGCGGATTGGCTGATGTGGCCACGAACGAAGAGCAGCAAAACAGCGAAGCAACGTGCACCGTTTTACTCGCGCTAGCGCCTACCGGTGAGGACGTGTTTCAAATAGTCGTAGGAAGAGAAGGGAGAGAAGAGAAACGAGAGAAACGAAAAGAGAGAGGTGGCCGACGACGACGACGACGGTGGTGTACGGCGAGACATCGGAGTAGCGGAGAAGCGTGTGGCGAACGGAGTGAGAAAGAAGAGTGCTGCTGCAGCCAAAGGAGGGGGGAGGGCGGCAGACGAGGAGGGGAACCGCCCGACCGAGTTGTTTCATTCATAAAAAAGTTCTTTATTACTCTCTGTGAGCGCATGTGCTATTCCACGGAGGAGGACCTCCCCCGACCGGCGTAACCACGTTTACACACGGTATTATTTACTACTGTGCGAGATACGAATCGCTGCCACACGCCGTGGCAACGGTACGGCGTACGGATCTCTCCCGTGTCCGTTGCCTCGTTGCCAGCATATTATTATTTTTTTTTTTTTTTTTTTCCCTCTTCTCGATTCGTGCTCTACGCTTTAACGTTGTGCGGGATCATCGCGTTGTCAGTGGTGTGATCGATTGATCGTCGTCGTCGAAATTTTGTCATCGACAAGCAGTGTCATCGTCGACGTCGTTGTTACGTTGCCGATTTCGTAGTGGACGTTACTGGTCAAGGCTGTTGCAATTCCATCGGGGTCTCCGCGCCTATCGGAAACACCTTATCGACTCTCATCGGAATCGGACGAGAGACGTTCGAAGAAGGACGGTACTCGAGCCACCACGCACATCGGGTTCGAGAGGCTCTCTCTTTCTTTATCGAGCACGTCGCGCGCGTGTGTCCCCTGTCTCGCGGACGAGCAATTGGAATTCCTCGCGTGTCCACACGCAGGCCCGATATAGTCGGATGGCGCGATCTGGAACGTGAACGTCGATCGATCGCCTTCTCGCGCGTCACAAGACCGCTCGAGGCTTGCTGTGACGCTTCGTGACAACGCTCTCCGAGTTCGGACTAGACGGTGAGGAAAGAGAAGGAGAAAAAAAATACGGAGATAACGTTGGGACATAGGAAGCACGTTTATATTCGAGAAAGATTCTATTCTTCATATATAGCGTACGTTTTGAGAGTGTGGAATTATTAAAAAAAAAAAAATTATAAAAAAAAAACAATTTTACGAGTAAGAAAATAATAGTAATATAAATAATAATCATAATAATAATAATAATAATAATAATTAAAAAACGTCAACCTGGATCTAAGGACGAATCTGGACGTTTACGTCGACGACCCTGATCGGGTATTGGACGGTCGCGATAAATTGCGCGGCAGGGATCGCAAAGCCACCAAAATAGATCCTAAAGTGACCGACGAAGGCATCACGACGACGGAGGACGGTGGTTACGAGGATCGTTTGAGGGAAGGTGTGAAAGATAGTCGTCTCGCCGGAATGAGGGGCGAGTCGGCACGACCAGGTAAGCGCCCTTTAAGGGCGCTTTCCGCTTCCGAGAAGATGGACGCGATACAAAGGGTACACGAAGGAGAGAGCAAAGCCTCGGTTGCACGGGACATCGGTGTACCGGAATCAACGTTGCGAGGATGGTGCAAATCCGAACACAAGATCAGAGGTATGGCGAGGAATTCGTCGACGCCGGATAGCGAAGCCCACTCGCCCGCCTCCTCTTCCGGTGCTAACGTAACGGCTGGTAACTTGGCCGGTGGATCGGCAAATTTGTCGAGCGAGGACGAGGGTCCTTGCATGAAGAAGTCTAAAATAGATCAACAAACGTCGGTAACGAGCGCGGGCACGTCGTTCGTCGGTGGTGACGTTTGTTCAGAAGCGGACGTTAAACAGGACAACAAACCTAAGATCGATTACGTCGGACTGATGACCATGGCGGGCATGAGACCGGAAAATAGTTCGCTGCTCCTTCAACAGCTGGGCCTTTTGTCCGGCGCCACTGGTACGCTGGCCAAGAATTTGTTGAGCATGTCACCGGCATTGTCGCACGGCAGCACCGTCGGTCTCGTCGAAAACGGGCTTCAGTACACGAAGAACAGCGGGAACGCGTGTATTACGAACGCGAACAATTTGAACGGTGGTAACAATAAGAGGCATAGCATCTCGGCTATCGCACCCGCGCAAATGGACTCGGTGGTCGCGAAATCGTGCAGCACGCGAAAGAGTCTGCCACCTGCCGCCGAGGCACCGTCGACGCCGGTACCAGCCTCGCCGAGGAAGACGAACGAGAACAACAGTATTCAACGATCGACGAGCAAACCGAAAAAGGATGGGAACGTGAGCAGCGGCAACAAGAAGGTTGACGAGGCGTTATGGCTGTGGCTGACGCAGCAGCAACAGCTGCTCGGTCAACAGTCGGCCAGCTTCAATCCGAGCATCAATCAGCAGGACGGCTCATGGTTCTGGCAGTGGTACAAGCAGTGCAGCTTCCCGTTGATAACGCCAACGCCGCTAGCACCGAGCCCGGTCGCCAAGAAGTCGCCGAGCAAAGCGAGGGCTATGCTCGACAACGTGCTTTGCAACAACAACAACGAGAACGTGAAGCGAAGCTTGAACATGGACGAGGAGTCCGCTGTCCCGACCGAGGATGTCGAGTCGACCGGTGGGGACGTGCCGAGCAGCACCGAGGAGGCAATCGAGCACGGCGAAAAGTTCTTCAAGTGGTTGGACAAATGTTCCGAGCCGGCGGTCACGAGGCTCCAGATCATACAGTTCAAATATCTATTGGACAATCTGAAGGCGTGTAGGAAGAAGTCGTCGTCTAGCTCGAAACAAAGCAGAAAGTAGGCGAGGAGAGAAGAGACAAGCTGTGATGCTAAATATATATCCTTAGGAAAGAGTGTGTTAACGCCCGCGCCGGCAAGCGCCGCGACTCAGGAGGTTGAAAAAAGATAGGTAGAATCGGACAGACATAGACATAGGAACGGATCGAGTAAAAGAAAGAGAGACACGGAGAGCGAGAGAAGTTGAGTTTTCCTCATCGTCGTTTCTCTTCTCGTAATATTATACGCTACGTATGGTTGATCTCCTTTCGTCAAACTTTGCGTCTCTTCGAAACAATTTTTCTTTTCCTTTTTCTTTCTTTNATTATACGCTACGTATGGTTGATCTCCTTTCGTCAAACTTTGCGTCTCGTCGAAACAATTTTTCTTTTCCTTTTTCTTTCTTTTTTCTTTTTTTTTCTCTCCTTTTTGCTGTTTCGTTCGTGTCGATTTCGAGATTCGCACACCTCGTATCCTCGTGTTTCCGATTCTCGCGCGTGCATGGGTGTGCGTGTACGTATGTATGTATGTATGTATGTATGTATGCAAGAGAGAAATACGAACGGGGGGAAAAAACTGTTGTGTTTGTTCGCCACCCTCATCGCATCTTATTACGTCCCGTAATTTAAACGAATCGATGCACCATCGTGTGTTTCTTATTCCACTTCCTGTATTTTCTTCTTTCTTTGATCGTTCTTGTACACCTTTTCTTTTTTTTGTTCTTTTTTCCTATCTCTCTCTTTTAGTTACCTTAGGAGTCGGGCTGAATCAAAATAGGTCGAAACGACCTCCCATTTTCCTTATCGAAACGTTGTACATAAGAGGATATACCAAATTCGTGAATGGACTGTTGTAATTATAATAAAAGTTAAGATGTCCGTAGAGAGGTATTATTATCGATTACACTCTATCATTCGTTAGTGTAAGTACGTGCGTCCGCGCACTGGCGGGAAATTTTCTCGTGATTGAATTAAAAAAATAAATAAATAAATAAATAATGGAGAATGACGATTATAGACGATGTTGCGTTTCAGAATTTTCGACGGAATTCCCGCTTCATTATCCTGTATGATGCGATACGCTAGTCGATAGGGGATATGCTAGAAGTCGAGAATCGAGATCGCGAATCTCCGTTTATATATATACGATTAGGAAACGCGTGTTCGGTTTATAGGTTACGTTTACGTTTCAATTATCGCGCGAGTATATTTAAAGAAAAGAAAAGATAAAAAAAAAAAAGAGAAAACAATTGCTTCACGATGTTTAATTGTGAATTGCGCTTTTTCCCAAACAGTTCTACCTCTCGTTCTGTTAGCGGGTTGTTTACGTACGGTAAATAATAATAAGATTTAAAATAATATGTGCACGCGACTCGCACGAAACTAAATGGTCCAAGAAAAACAAATGAGAAAAATCGAGATGAAGAAAACGATAAGACGATGTTTGTTATATCGATGAGAAATTATATATTATATATAAATATATATATA